>JBCAUG010471881.1:0-15516 GCA_038406175.1 Haplosyllis leylae
AGGTGTGTGGAGCATCTTGCGGAGACTAAACCTTTGACCGCGTACGGTCAATATTCTCGTTCATATGTTTAACAGTAAAACTTTTTTAATAATAAAATTTAATCAGCAAAATAAATGTTCTAAATCTTACCCTAATATATTCTGTGAACCGTTATTAGGATAAGAATTAAATTTATAGTGACATAGGGATCCAAGAATGATTTGTTATTTTATTATGTAATTTCTACAGATACATCATCATATGATTTTTTAAAACTACTGATGCTGTTTTCTTTCACTTTATTTACTTTTTGATGATGTCTCTTCCGTAAAGCTTTAGAAATGAAAAATTCTAGATCCACTAACATGTAAAATACTCACTACTTGTGCACAAAACCAACATCACTTCATTAACCACAATGATTTTAGATTGATACCGAGGCATCTTCTATGAAAGTTCACTTAATGTGATGCGTGTTCGGGTAAAAAACATTGAGGAAACTCTTTGTTAATTTTGTTTTTGCTTTCTCTCGCAGACCAGATCCCAATAGAATCGACGGGGGTGGAGGTGGGGGAGCAGGAGGAGGCACAGGCAGCATGCGTTCAGGGCGTCTTATTATTAACGGTAGCGGTCGGCCAAACTCAGGACAGGGCCAGAACCAAGATCCCAACCTCGTCAACGTCTATCGTAAAATGGACGACAGCGAACGAGACACAGAGGATGAACACAAGATCAATACCGTGGTAGTAGTGGAACAATTACCTCCTCCTCCTAAAGCCTTGAACGTACCAGTTGTTGATGTTGGCAAATACGACAACGATGTAAAAGAAACCGCTTTCAGGTAACAGACTTTTTCCGACTCAGTGAATATAGGGAAAAGTAGCCAACTTATGTTAACCTTATGGGAACATGTTATCTAATGAGGAAATCACAGACACAGTTGTTTTGCATAATACTGTTTTATTACCTTTTGGGCTGATGTTTTAACATATGTACATCAAGTAACAATTCATGATCACATTTACTCGACTATTAAATACATGTAAATTATCACAACTGCTCATGCAATAAACGTTCAATTCATTTAACTAATCCGATTGCGTTCCTTTTATTGCCTCCAAGTTTCTTATCTCTTGGGTCCCTGGATCCAACTTTACTCAAACACATGGTACGGCACGACTCCTATCTCTCTAAAAAGGGCACTGCGAAATATGAAGCACCCTGCATGTGTGAGATCTCCCTCAGCGGTGAAATATGCCTTCACCAGTTCCACGAAGTCCCCTTGGCTGCACAGGTGTTGTGCCACATCACAGTAAAAAACTCTATACAGTTTATTGTTAATACCCTGTACAGCCTCCAGTAACAATTGGTTGTGCTGCTCAGTACCCACCCCCAGTACTGGTGCAGACCTCGGATTTGGTGTGTTACTGGCAATGAAGATTCTACCCAAAGGAGCGTTACTCCTTACTGCTTGGCAGAGCAGAGCCAAATTATTTTTGAGAGGTTCCAGACATTCCAACAGTTTCATGCAGGGAAGCACAATAACAGTTATTGGCAGTGTTAATCTGATTTCCTGTCTGCGAATGGCCTCTGCCCACTGTTTGACTGTGGTAAAGTTATGCAGATGCATGACACACCTTCTCTCTTTGAGTGACCAATTCTGTAGAAAACTGTCTGCCAATACTTGTATTGTTGTGTCCACCTTCTTCCTATGCCACCCTGTCACCCATTGCACTAAACCATTCTGCAGAATCAATTGCACCATTTGGTTTGTCTCCTCCTCTTGTGGTAACACGATCTTAACCCTCTTCCTCCGTGGACTTTGTGCCTCAGCCTGCATGTGCTGCTCACTGCTTGACCTCCTGCCCCTCTTGAAGGCTGGGGTTGACATTTCCAAATGTTGTGCCTCTTCCTCACTCTCCTCACCTTCTATGTCTTCAGTTACCATGATCACCTCTGCTGACCGACTTGAGGAGGAGTCACTTATCTCTCCTTCTTCCATTTCCTTCTCTGTCACCTTCCACAGTCCCTGCTTCAGGACCTCCTCATCCCAGACCGTTCCATCCTGCAGCAAAGCTGCTTCCAGCTGGTCCAGTCTGGCTAAGTGCCTGGGTGACGAATCCACTTGAGCAAGCCCTAAGCAGATGAATTGACAATTCTCTCCTGACCCGGATTCCACCTGTTTGCTCTGCGATGACCTGTCTCCATTTCCTTCTGCACCCTGCTCATTTTCCTGTGGCTGCTGCCATTGACATGCTGCCGAATCTCATCCTCCAGCCTGTTGCCCTGGTTTGAATTTCGCAGGCCTTTCTGTCTATGCCCGGCCATGTGTTATTTCTTGTACCAATTCCAGGTCCATCTACAATTACAGTGATGCCCAATGCTTAATGATGAATAGGTTTTTTTTTTTTGTTTTTTTTGCAGTTGGGATTTGCGTGACATATAAATGTGGGTGAAATGTTGTGCTCATTGATTCTACACTGTGTGTTGCATTTGGGGTTGTATGATCTTGAGATGATTGTATCACATGTGAAATTGTATGACCTCGACTTTTCTAGCTTGTGATTTTGTTGAGGCCTTCAACAAAGGCCTTCATACTGTCATATCTGTCATCCATGGAGATGTCAATGTACCTCTTGCAGGCATCACTGGCCCAGTTCCCCAGTTTTTTAATCATTTCACCTTCGATATTGCACTGATAGGCAAAAGTCACCCCACCTCTGCGCAGGGAATGTAATGAGTAGGCCTGATCATCTTCCTTGATCATCTTTAGCCATTTCCTTATCCTGCTAATGAGTTGATTAGCTGATAGGGCTGTCTTAACCCCATCTATCCATATGGTAAAGGCTGGGTCTTGTGGAAAGGCCGGTACCATTCATGTCATGTAATGCATCCACATGACTGGACAAATCGCCTTATTCTCTGTGGGAAGTACTGGAACCCTCAGAATCTTTTGTTTAAATTGTAAGTTCTTTGCCCATGTTATTTCTGCCATCATAACTGATTCTGGTCCTGTTACATTGAAATCTTGTCACCTAAATTGCATGTTGGGGTTGAATTGTGTCATTGCATCAGGTACCAGGTTGCTTTTCCTGAGGAACATTGTGAATCCCACCAGTGTGGCTACCCAAGCTACCATTTCTATATGACTGGTATAGTTGACTACTCTACTCATGTGCACTAGTAATTCTGGTGTTATTGGCTTTGCCTGTTTTATTTCATGATCCATGATTCTTTTTAGCCCTTGTGAGAACATTTGCATTTCTTTCTCGTGTGGATTTGGTACTGGCAGTCCCAGTAATGCCATACATGTTCTAACTGCTGATTGGTAATTCCCCGCTGCATCTGGTGATTTAAAGGTCCTTGCCAGATGCTGTCCAAATCTGCATATTTGTCTATTGTCTGCTAGAAAGTATGTCAGTACGTATTCATCACAGAACTTCTGATATGCATTCAGGTATGTAAGTAGGTTCCTCTTGGTAGAGTCTTTTAGTGCTTGTCCTTTGGTGTGTGCTACCTCTGCATCCAACAGCCTGAGCTTAATGATTGCTGTAAAAAAAGTTACCAATTATTCCAAGTCCTCACTGGTTACTCTACACCTTTTGAGACTTTTGTCTCTTGCATATTGGTTAAACTTTCTCCTATCTTCTACCTCCCCCCATCTGGATAGCCAGTCAGGTATGCGATTGGATATGCCACTGATGTGTTTTGCCTTGATGGCAAATTGGTGCTTTGCTGCCAGCATGGTTATTTCTCTTAGTGCATTCTGCAGTATTTCATTCCTGCTAGCTCCTGTGTTTATGACTGTTGCCACAACCTCATTATCCACATTGATTGAAAAGTACTGTCCTTTTAGTATTGTTGGTCCCCATATCTTCAGAGCCACTATCACTGCCCTCATTTCTAGTTCTGCAATGTTCCTTCCATTCCAGTGTCCATGGAATTTCCCCCTAAAGTAGTAATGCTGAGCCATGCCCCCAAAACCTGTTTTTGATGCATCTGTGGCCATTACTTTGTCTGGTTGTAGATTATTGTGTAGCCATAGGATTGATACCCCATTGTACTCATATATGAACCATGCCTACCAAGCTATGTCTTTTCTGGCCTCCATTGGTAGTCTCCTGGCTCCTACCCTGGGTATGGTTTTCATCCAATTTATTAACCTTGCCAAGAATATCCTGCCTGGTCTGACACATTTTGCTAAGAATTGTAGTTTCCCTATCAGTGATTCCATCTCTTTCCTTGTTGCCATAGTCTTGTATAACCATTGCTTCAGCTCTTGAGTTATCTCTTGTAGTTTGTCTTCTGTCACTTCCAATGTCATTTCTTCAGCATCCACTGTTATGCCCAAGAACTCTATCCTACTAATGGGAGGGATGGTCTTGTCCGGTGCTGTCTCTATCTCCAGCTCTTTTAACAGATTGGTGAGGTGTGTATAAGCTGCCCATACTTTGTGCCTCATTTCTGCCCCCAGGAAGTCATCAATATAGTTGAGTAGAAAGTATTTCAGTTTGCAATGTATGTGTGAGATGGCATTGGTGATTCTCTGCACGATGTATGGTGCAGTTCTCATTCCCATTGGAAGTACTTTGTCAAAGTATAGTTCCCCATCGATGATGTAGCCCACCAATGAGTAGTCACCTGGATCTAGTGGAATTTGCCTGAAATATCTGCTGAGATCAATTTTGAACATTTGTGCTGTGGGACCTAGGACGTATATCCTGTAGGCTAGGTCATCCACTTTAGGGAAGGTGAGTTTTACATTCATTCCCATGTAATTGTCTTTTATCATACCATCATTGACTGCATCACCACAGGGGAAGCTAAGATCAATTATGACTCTCCTCTCTGCAGAATTTTTCTTGGGCCTGGTACTTATGGGTGAGATGCCCACCTTGCTTTGGAAGGGTATGACCTGAAAAGGCCCAATGACTGCATCCTTGTTTTTCTCCTTGGTTATGTACTGTTTTAGTGCTTCTGGGTGCTCTGTTGCCCCTTTATGATTTTTAAAGGTTCTGCATGGTTCTTTAAGTGTGGGAAGTCTGCCAGTTGGCCATCCATACTTCAACCATTCTATTATTTCCACATCTTCATAACCCTGTAATAGTTCTTCAAACTTGTTTAAGTTCCATCTTGGTCGCAGTGGAATTCTGGCCCCGAACCTTTTGGGGTAACTCTGTGTCATTACCCTGTGAGCTAGCATTAGATCCTCATTGTTGCTTTGCATGACCATAGTCTCCCACTTGTCTGCTTGCTTGGGCTCTATTGTCCTGTGCATATCTGACTTGGTTTCTCTGGGTGCCCATTCCCCTTGTCCCTGATACTCCCAGTCCAGCCTTTGTTCCCAATTCTCTCCTTGTGTTGTGCTGGCCCTGTGCAGGCTTGGTGGTGTCTCCCCACCTTGAGTTCCTTGGGGTTCACCCCTGTGTTCTTCTGTTTCTGTGACCAGTTGTTTGTTTGTTCTGTTGCTTTCTTGTTCTTGTCCTCTTGTTGATTCTTTTTTGTTTTGTTGCTTACATGTTTCTTGTGTTAGTTCCTGTGGTGCAGTGTTAGTGGTCTCCTTGTCTTGTCAGGCTGACTTGTGTGGGCAGGCCTCATGAGTTTCAGGGTGATCCTTTATGGCACGGTCCTTCATATAGCATGTGGCACATATGTGTACCACATTTCTTGATACTGCTGTGGGACCGGACCCAAACATGGCGTGATGGGGTGCCTGTTTGCTACATCCTTCTGGTTTGTTCCAGTCTCTGCAGAACCACTTCTTTTGTGGTGCTTCCCTGTCCTGTCTGGGGTTATGTATTCGAAGTCCTGTTCTTCTATATAGAATGGTTTCAAATCTATCAAAGTTATCAGACCAGGAGTACTCTTTTGCCTTGCTTGACCTGAGTATGGCTGCATACATCTTCCTGATGATAGGCCACTCATACCCTCCCAATTTTGCATATGCCATCCTCCTTAGTAGCCTGAGCCTGCCCAGTATTTGAGCGGGTTCCGTGCATGTTTCTATAGTTCCGAGTTCCCCCGCTACGTGATGTTCAAACTGCATATGTTTGAACTCTATGTCTTCATCTGCCCAGTCCTCCATGAGGTTCTTTTGTGGCCAGATTTCTTTGTGCACTATGTTACTTGTGGCTTTGTCCAACATATCTGACCTTACCCTGCCCTGCTTTGCTTCATCCCCTTGTTCATTACCCCACTCACCTGCTTCCTCTGTGTTGAGTGCAGCCAACCATTCAGCCATGGAGAAGTTGTCCTCCTCATTCATTAGCCTCTTGAGGAGCTCTGGTTTAAGTGTGGTGACTCCTCCTGGTGCTGTAATCTTGTTTGACTGTGTGAGGAATTGTCTCAGTACATCTTTATGCCAGTCCCCCGATGGTGAAGAGTTCTTGGTAGCAAATGCAGCTCTCAGCTGTTCCATCATGACCTGTTGGTCCTGTGCTGCTCCATTTGTGGTGTTTGTTGTGTTGTTTGTTGTGCTGTTAGGCGAGATGGCACTCAACAGTGCTGCCATTTCTGGGCTTATGTGCAAGCCCTGCACCAGCTGCTGTGCCTTTTGTGTTATCTGCTTTTGTTGTTCTACCAATTCTTGTAATGCTTTTGTGGCTGCTTGCTTTTCTGCCTCTCTCTTCTGGAGCTCTTCATCTGGGTTGGGCTGACTCCTCATGTCATTCAATTTCTGTGTGAGCCATTCCATTTGTGTGTTTGCCCGGTCTTCACTGTGGGTGGATGTGGCACTTAATGCAGCCAAGCTGTCAGCTTGGATTTTGTCCTTTTCTGCTTTCGCCTGGGCCAGCTTTTCAAGGGCCAGTTTCCATCGTTCTTGCTGTTGCTTTTCCCATTCCAGCTGGTTCTGCAGTTCTGCTTGTTCCACCATTTCTTGCATTTGTAGGGTGGCCTGTCGTTGCTTTTCTACTTCTGCTTTCAGATCGTCTGACATTGTGTGTTTTTTCTTATTTGGTAAAGCACTGTGTATGCCCTTGTGCTGGGGGACCGGGCTTGTGATGTCACGTGATGGTGTGTTAGATCTAGATGACCCCGCTGCCTGAAGTGTCAACATGGCCACCGTGTTCCCTTAACTGTTCTATTGACCTAGTGGTGGTGACAGGTGGGGAGTGTATGTGAGTTGAAGTAATGTCTATTGTCTCTGCATCCGTGCCTTTGGTCCTTTGTGTCCCTGTGCCCGCGTCTGGTGTGTTTACTTGTCTAGATCTAGGGCTTTCGAAATTAAGGATCCCGCAGGCCACCTGACCATTTACTGTGTTGGACAGGTCCCCTGATAAGTGGTATGCCCTGTAGTCCTGTACGTTCTGGGCTGCTTCTCGTTTTGGCCTTTCCATACACATGTTTCTAGCTTGATTTTCCACTTGAGATTCAGGCCATGACCTGGGCTGTGCAACAAGTATATGTGTGCCTACCTCCCAGTCTGAAGCAGTTAGGTCCGGGGTCCCTGTAGTCACTATGTGTTGCAGCTAAACAGCTGAGACTGTACTGTCCGTGGTTCACCACTTGCTTGTGCATTGCAGCTAAACAGCTGTACCTGTTGCAGCTAAACAGCTGACCCGTGTGAGGTAATGCTAATGATAACTGTCCTCCTTGCTGGTCACAAAACAACTGTGCTGCGCTTGGTCTGTCCTTGCTTAAATAGTGTCCTACATGCACGCGTTCCACCCCTGTGATTCCACAGAATGCATTCACACCTGACCGCATTCTGCCCACATCCTACTTCGACATTGACTTCGCTTCGCAAGTGAAGTTGACTAAATTTCCCTTAATTCACTGCTTCACTCCCTTAATTCACATTTTTACTTTCATTTACAGAAATATTGATCACAAAAGCATAAGTGTTTGTCGCATAAAGAGTAATTGCCTGTGTAATGTTCTGCAGAATTATTTGGGAGTAGACAGGATCGTGATTTTCAACTAAAAATACGAATATTGGAAACCAAACTCAGCAGACAACCTAGCACATTGTCTGTCATGAGTCCAAGGCTTAAAGATCTATTTTAGATCTATTTTATGCTGTGACATGTAGCTTGGCTCTTGGTTAATATGTTGCTAAACGACTCTCCATGTCGTGATCAATGGTTTCTTGTGTGAATATCATAATCATATTGCACACTTAGTAATGAATGAATGTACTGATCATTTTACTGGATATTTGTTTGCACACATTTACTGAGGCGTCTTGTTACTACCAATCTCATCTTCCCTGTCGCAAAAAAGCCTGACTAATTAAAATAATATGTATTTTCTTTAAAATATCTTTAACTTTAATTGAATATTTGAAATAAACAACTGGATTTTGGATTCAAAAGACTTTGGAGTAAAAAATGGTTTGTGTCCAAAATAGAAATTGGATTCTTACATAAAACACCTTTTGGCGGCTCCAAAGAATTCCTCTAGGATAACGTCCTTTTGTCTTACAGTCTTGTAATGGTATATAGTGGATGAGCCTTCAAGGTTCATCATAAAAACCACTTCTGAAATTGTAGATACTGTTCATTACATGAAGGACATGTAGTGTGACCCTGGAATAGCGTAAAATGGTTTGTGTGTGTTTATAAAAGTGTTATTGGATTTTATGAATATTTCGATGCTTTTTCTTGCTACATCGGAAATTGTATGTCGTTATTGGAATTTGCCCATTGCATTCAAACAAGGGGAAAGCTTCGCAAAGTTTACAGCTTTGCTTTTCTTATCGTGTTATATGATGAATGGACACAGTGCTACACGCCCTGGGGCAGAGATCAATGTATGGCCAAGTCCCAACCTACACTGTCCAAAACCGATAATAGAAACTGTCAACAAATTCCTGTTGGCTGGTAGCTGGTGACACTGACCTGACGTTTTTGGTTGTATTCCCAAGATGCTGGCGGACTGCTTCGTGTATTCTCTGTTGGCACTACAGTAATTTGGTAAGGACAAAAAAAGGACAGTTTATTTACTTTCGACCGAATCCTCTAGGTCATGCGAATGAACTGTTTGGAAAACAACTTAGTTTGAAGGTACAAGTTCCCTTTTTTGCAAAAGATCATGCAAAACTTGTGAATTGATTTCTCACTGGTCGGGTTCAAATTGAGATATTTCCTTACTTCCATGACTAAATGAAAAAGCGAGCATGAGTCACTAGTTACTGTGCATTGACATTGAATATATTGCAAGAGCAATGTCAAAAATTGCATTGCAAGGACAATGCAAAAAAATTCAAAAACAGTAGAATGTGTAGTAAGGAAGTAAATGTTTGTAATAAAATTTGGGGATTTTACATACTTTTTTCAGATATAAAAAATAACGTCAAGTTTTTCTATTGACGATTTGCTTCAAATTGAAAAAATATAATGTATAACACAGATTCAGTTGACAATTGAGCTACTTTTTCACATATTTTGGGGCGTCGCCAGCACTTTCTAGAAGGTTTTAAAAGGCACCAGTTTCAAAGAAGACAAAATAGGTATCCATTCTAAAAATGTAAGTGCCAATGTTTGGAAAAAAATGCCCATTGCAAAAGCCTCCAAGCAAATTCTCCGTTAGGTAAATCTCTTGGTAAATCTGTAAAAAAGTGTCTTCTTGATTAGAACATTGGTTTGGCCCCATTTTAACGTGACTGTCTACTCTGCTCTCCAATTTTTAGCAGGTACGAAGTATGGGTTTTGATTTTCAACTTCTCGTTTCTTGAGTGATGTTGTTGGTTCGTAACGGAGTAATTTTTGGATTAGCAAAATCATGTATTCATGATAATCAAAACTACCAAAGCGGTTGTTTTATCCTTGGGTTACTGTCTAAAAGCAGCGGTAACATATAGGTTACACTTACATAAAATTTTACTTTTGAACTATTGCCAGTGTGCAAACGATGGCAATTGTGATAATTTTCATGATTGCCCTGAAAGATTGTCCATGTTATTGATAAATATAAGCAAACAAATAAATTCAAAGATGAAGAATACTTCTGGAATGTGTTGGCTCTGTCTGCACAGGAAAAAATCTTCAAGGTCAAGTTAGGCTAGGCTAGTGCTATTTCTAGACACCGGTTTTAGGCTAAAATGCCTGGCCAAAGGTGTTATGACTTCTCTGCATTGACAGACAATTCTCCAAATACAAACATGTCATTCACATTGTAGCTTGGTGAAACGAGTGAGTGTACACATATTGCACTCTCTGTTAAGAGATATTTTTTCTGTCCGGAGAACCTTACAGTGAAAATACAGTAAATCACTTTACTATCATGATCTACACTGCATCCGTTACAATTCATCGCAGTTTTTAGTGCCTAATTTGCATGATCCAGGTATAGAAAATTGAAGCTGTGCCACAATAGCAGTGTAACAGCTGATGCGTAGTTTAAAATAACCCATTGATACAAAGTAACCAATTTCCCTGCTGCAATAAATGCAATAGGAAAATCAACTTCAACGATACCCAAAGGCACATATAATGATTTATACATATTTCAGTGTCAACCTGCACAAATAGTGGATCGCATGTCTTGTAAAGCTTCAATTAATGATAACATGGGTATATAGGAGATTAACATTTCCTTATTGAGTTCATTGTTTCTCATGGTTCACAAATACTTTGCTTTGCTTAGTATAAGGGTTTATGTTGCCACAGATAAAGTTAGTCCCAACTGAGCAGAAGTCACCCATACATCACAGGAACCTTGATGTCTAATGCTTTGGGACTCAGGCAATTGCCTGTGTCTTGGATAGAAATCATAGAATGTTGATTCCGGTAAAGCCTGAGCAACCTAAATATGGCGGGATCGATTAATAATCTCCAGGGATACGTCTTTCAATAAAATTTGAATATGGTTGGGCCATTTAGATTTACAGTAACAATCTTTGGGTACCTAATTTACACAATAAACACTACTCAAATGATCCCATTGGAAACCTTCTGAGCCCCATAGACGGACTTTGAGACAAAATTTATGGCACCCAACGATAGCAAAAAACCTAGACGTGGCTATCCATTCTCCTATTTCCCAAAAGATTCGTTTCGTTACGGATACAGCTACCTTTTTTCCCATCTGAGAAACCATCTGTCCCACATTCTACAGCTGCCTTCTGCAGCTAGCATGCAAAATATTTGGTCAGAGGTAGCTGCATTTATTGCATGAGGGTTTCAGTCCTATCCCACTCCTCTTCGTGGATCTAAAAATATCGCAGTCTTTAGCCCTTTCTTCTTTGTTAGCATCTTGCTCGATCTTGATCGATTGTGAGGATTCCAACACAGAGAAATAAAGCCCGTAAGTCATTCGTGGACGATGACTTCGAGGCAGTCTCATTTTGCCATGTAATTGAGAATCTTGTCCCCTTGTGTCACACGCCTGGTGTAAATTTAAATGGGAAATTTAATCGATGAATTTCGGATGCTGGAGACGGTACATGCGTTTCGAATGACCATACTTCAACCATTTTGCCAGCCAGAAGTTCGTGATTTGCCAACTCGCTCTCTTCCTGGAGGTGTTGTTGTGATTTTAGCAACGAGTAAAGCTGCTTGGCAAGTTGAACATCATTGACTTGGGTGAAATATCTTTCTGCATTCATTTGCAGTATATCGTTGAAAGTTCTGCTGATGCAGTTTCAGAATTAGCTACAGACAACTGTTAAAGTTATCTGTACCAGTAGGACTCGGATAGGCGTTGGCAATGTTTGGATAAGTGCTGGGAGCATCAAGCGGATTTAGTACAAATCACTTATTCTGGATTTGTAAGCAGTAACAGTTTTTGCTAAGGAGCCGCGAGGCATCCCAAGGTCAACTACCTATCAAGAAAAGCCATGGGATGCCAAGGATGTAGCAAGTGTCGACGTCGAAAGGATTCCCATACCAGTGAAGACCTGGAAGGAGCTGATGGAAGCCTCGTTGGAGAACAAGAACAAGGTGAACGAGCTATGAATGGTGACCACAACGATGAACGTCTGGAACAGCATTATGAAGCTCCAGCGACAATGCCTCCGGAGCACAATTACAGCCGGTGAGTGTGAGATTGCGAAGCCAGCATCAGATGTTTCTATTGTTGTTGTTTCTTTTTTTTCACAAAGCAATCGTAAGATTTACATGCACAGGAATGGGGCCAATCCTTAGTACTGCACACATGCAATGACCTGCTCCGAGGCTTCAGAGCATTACGACATATATTATCATTTCGAACCCAGCAGCCTTCTCTTGGCTGCTTCCATGCAGGTAGGCATTTCAGCATGAGGTAACCAATTCCTGTTGGATCAGTTGGTGCTGAAACCGATAGTGCGCATAGTAGATAGGGCTAAATGATGAGAGAGGAAAGCAGGTCCCCTGATGCGAAGCGAAAATAGCTTTTCCTTCTGCAGCTTTAAGCATAAGTACATATACACACTGCCGTGCAGGTTCAGGTCGGAGCAACAACAAGAGAAAAAACAACTTCTATCAATTGCTTTGAGTTAAGAAACGAAGACAAGAACAGCTGGTCAAGATGTCACAACAGGTCCTACTTCGCCAAAAGAAGACAGATTCGTTAGAAAGGAAAAAGACGGATTCAATGGAAAGAAAGAAGGGAGATTCGTTAGATCGAAGAAGCAACAGATTGTCTCAACTGTCGCAAGCTTCTACCGCTCAAGCTGGTGAAGGAAGACCCACTTCGTACGTACTCGTCAATGACTCCAAGCAAACCAGTTGTATTATCATGGAAATAGTGTCCATGAATCCTGAGGACAAAGGGCCGTTAAAACAGAAGTAAGTGATTAGCTTGCATTACACAACAAGCAAAGCTTTTATGTATTTTACCTGTTTTGCATAATGTGATTGGTGGTGGTGCCAGTGCTCCTGCTTGCCAAGTGTAGCGTGCTTTATGTGCGTTTTTAAGGATTGTTCCAGGATTCCAGGCGACTAACACTGTAATCACAAAAGATATACCAGACAATATAAGCACTACTTCAACCTCACAGTCATTTTCACAAAAAAAGCAATGGATACGAGCAACGTCACCAGGCAATACCTTATCTGAATATTTATTTGCGTCGTTTGGAGTTGATTCCAGCCTGCAAGCTATGTCGGTTTTGTGCAGTTACTTTAATATTTGATCAAGTTAGAACTGCTTCCATTCACATTTCGCTTTCTGGTTTCCATACACAGACAATTTTAATCCCCAGGCAGAACTGAACCCAGTGTTTGAAATCCTAGTATTTTTTCCAAACCTCACGCATGATTACTTTCGACAATTCAAAGTTTTCGCTGCTTACTATTTTAATTTAACCTTCCATCTGCTTTATTCATAAAATGGAGCAAGCAAGATTATTTATCGAACAATTCATTCCACAATTGATAAAAATTCTTCTGGTCAAGATTTTTTCCATGATCACCAATATTGGTGCCCAAACAGCATTGACTACACTTTAGAAAAAAGACTTTTAGAAACACGACAAAGGACAATGGATCTGTGTTTTGATTTATTCAAACCATAAGCCTTAAAACCAATTATGATATCGAATGAAGCGTGCTCTCTAGCACAAAACGTGTCTGTATTGATACTGATCAAAGTTGTTTGCAAACACAGACATGTGACAAAAAGATGGAGATTACAATTCTGTGGTTTCAGAAATAAAAAGGATCTTTCATATCACAGACAAATGGATGTGCAGCTTGTGTTTTGGAACTGAAAAAAGGTAAAAAAATGACCGTTAGATCACTGAATTGTACTTCATTTTGTGATGCATTGATCTCAGTTGCTTGTTATTTAGTCTGATCACGTCCTACATTGGCGAACTGGCAACTGCATCTGTGCGGGGCATTGTGCAAGAAAATGTCGTTGCTAAAGTTCATTTCCATAACAAATACTCAGTTCATATTTATGAAGGCCTCTGCCTGAGTATCGGATGCTCTTTATGATGAGCCCATGTGCATAATATGATGTAATAATTTGCCAAATGAGGTAAAGTTATGAAGGATGGGGATGTCTAGTTTCTCGGAAGAGAACGCGGAAGAAGGACATTTGCCTTTCTCGTGGAGAGTGTGGTAACTCCAACGAGGTACCCACTGCCCTCAAAATGAAATCTAATATCTCCTTATAATAAAGCCATTCTATTTCAACAGAGTATTGAAAGAAATAGAGTTAACACAATACAAAATCGAGCAATTTTGTAGAAAATAAACACAATTTTTCATCAAGCCATTTCAATAAACAATGCTATTCCACAGAAAGAATAGATATTCTAACTCCTTGGCTTAGTGACAGTTACTACAAATTAGCTATCCAACGTGAAAGAATTTCTGCAAGTAAACAGATATCTTTAGTCTGAAATTTCAGGGACAAGTTTGTGAAATATACACTCACGAAAAAACGCGTTTAAACTCATTAATAATACTGTAACGTAAAGAGTGTACCGTTTCCGAACATTTTTTACACCAGTTTCGGAGTATTAAAGTAAATTAGCAAAGTCACCAAGCATTTAAAGAACTGGTCTATTATGCTGATACTCTCTAGCGTCGGGCTAACTAAACCAGTAGTAATTTTATGTTTTTGTTTGACTCTGTCTTTGTGTATCTTTAAAGAGTTACAAGGTATTTCTAAATGTGGAAGGTACGCTTAGCGATTTCTTGCCATCACCAGAACAAATTTTGTTCACGAACTGTCAACACTGGGGATGACCAGGACATTAACTTGCAAAAGATGTCCATGTTGCACAATATTTCTGGTTGAAGAGCGATCAATATGCTATTCTGTGACATGTTAAAATTATCAATGCAGTATTTTATCTGAACAAAACACATAAATATGCAGCTTGTCATTGTCAGTAATAATGAAAATTTTAAAATCTTGATGTGTTGCAACAATATCTAATCAATTGTTCGCCTTATGTAATGTAATAATCGTTGTATTACTTGTTCATACATTGTATTTTGTTATGTATATATATATGTGGAAGTGAAAGTTTTCCAGTGTAATATGCCATAAATAGAAACACATAACACGTGGCTGTCCAATCTCCTGTCGGCTCTTTAACGACATCCACTGGGATATGAATTGTGTAGACAATGTAGTGAGACAGCTGCAGATGCAGCTACCATAAACAGGTCGTAATGGTATCAATTACCAAAATAACATCTACAGCAGTTACATAACTTTAAGAATGCATTCAAAAAACGCAAATGAAGGACAGGAACGATCTAAAAATTCACGCAACCTTTAAAAACACATGCAAGCATCCATTTTGTAAGGCAAAGGCTAAGGCAGCTCTCCCAGTATCGCAAAAGTTATTGATGCTTCATTCTTTCGTTGATAACACGGAACATTGGTCGACTCCACTTCGATTACACATAGCACACATATTCATTCCCACAAAGTTATTACGCGCAGGATAGAAACTCAGTATGAGATTTATAACGCACGTGTGTAAAGGATTTCTTCAACCCGGATGGTAGGCAATACTTCATCTGGATCCTACATATTGCTGGAAAGTTATTTATCATTCCATCATTCTTTGCCAGAGAATATAGGGCCACTATGGTGGAGAGAAGTTACGTAATCACCCCATTCAGGGTGATTACATAACTTCCCGCCAC
>JBCAUG010471992.1:0-15516 GCA_038406175.1 Haplosyllis leylae
GTGGCTGTAGATCTAGATCTAAGCTGTGGCCATAGATCTAGATCTAAGCTGCAGCCATAGATCTAGATCTAAGCCACAGCTGTAGATCTAGATCTAAGCCACAGCTGTAGATCTAGATCAAAGCCACAGCTTCAGATCTAGATCTAAGCCATGGTCATAGATCTAGATCTAATCTGCAGTCATAGATCTAGATGGGAATTGGGTTAAACATTTTGTTGCTGACTGTGAAAAAGGTGAGTTAGGTTTCATTTTTGCACTTCAAAAAAAATGCTGACTATAAAAAATCAATGCAAGATGGAGTACAAGAAGTTGAAATTTCACTTATTTCATTTGTATTTTGACTCTAAAAGGTGGTAGAATTAAAATAGACAACTCCACAGCTGGTGGTGAGTTGGATGAGACCTCTCATGGCAAGTTTAACTCACCCTCGATCCCCTTGGAGTCTTGGGTGGGTTCAACTTTTCATTCAAGGTCTAATCCAACCCACCATGCTGTATCATTGTCTATTTTTTCATTCTATCACACCAATGCATGGTAAGGTGCTCCAAACTGTCATTTTTGTCAATGTAAGGTCTGATTCAACTTACCTTGCTGTTCTAATGTTAAAATATTGAGAGAGGGGTAGGTGGTAGGTTTAAAACAGTAGGTTGGGTTTCATTTTGCACTTTAAAAAACATAAACTTTGAAAGTTTTTTCACATTCAGTAACAAATTTCCTCACTTTTTCAAAGCACATGTTTGAAATTTGTTGCTGAATGTGAAAAACTTTCAAGTTTGTTTTTTTTAAAGTGCAAAAATTTCATTTCAAGATGGAGGACAAGGTGTAAGTACTGTTGAATTTCAGGTATTTCTCATATATCTTGACTAAAAAATGTGGTAGAATTAAACCTCGACCTATCGTCTCGGGTAAGTTCAACTTCCAAATCGAGGTCTCACCCAACCTACCACACTGTGTCGTTGTCTATTTTTTAAACAATTTTGGCATTGGGTTTTACACACAGAATTAAATTTTCTCACTGTGAAACATGAGAATAAGAGAACGAAGGTTTCCACATCTCGAAAACTATTAAAACAATCATGTGTGTCAGCCACCGAGGCAGTACCAAACGCTTATTTTGCCTGAACTAATTTTCAATAAATTTCTTTAGGGCTGCAGAATGAATTTACACCCCCTTCCTCTTTGTACACGATAGGCAGCCAAGGAGGGGAGGGTGTACCCTTGGCCAGCCAAGGGTAGACAGCCAAGGAGAAGGGTGAGAGCCATAAGGGGGAGGGGTGTGCTCTTGGCTGGCTACACTCAGCTGTCCTTGGCTGCCTGGCGAAGATCAGGATGTTACATTCATTCTGCAGCTCTGAAGAAATTGACTGAAAATCAGTTAAGCAGTCAGGTTTTTCATGATAAGCAAATCTTACATATCTGACAGAAATAAAATGCAATTGTTAAGAATTGTGACAATTTAAATTTTAATAGGTTGGGTTTATTTAATATTTCCAAAACCTACTAGATTGTGGGTACTTCACCAATAATCAACACATTCAATAGCAAAGAGTAGAAATCCACTTCTAGATCTGTCAGATTTGTCAGATATGACAGAAATGCATATTGTGAAAAACTAGAGTATCCTGGCTCAGCAGTGCTGCCTCACTGGGGTACCGGGGTGTCAGCTCATTTTGCAGGTAATGGTGGTAAATTTCATTGACTGCTAGCTTATCAATCCATTACCCTCACTTGCATGGCAAAATCAGCATCACTGTACATGCTTTAAAGATAAAGTGATGCATACAATGGATGCCATCCATGATTTGATTTTTATGTCAATAATTTATTTACAGTTAATTTCAGATAATTAAACAGATTAATGTTTAAAATATCTTTTGAGTTTTTCCTTATGAAGATGCATTCTGTAGAATTCCATAGAATCTGATAAATCACTGAAGCATGAATTGGGATCAATTTAAATGTTCTCTCTGTTACCTGTGTCTGTGTAGTGCTCTGCTAGCACCTCTGACTCTCAACCAAGAGGTAGTGGGTTAAAATACCATTTTTTACAAATTTTTATTATAAATTCTGTAGAATTTCATAAGGAAAAACTCATTTGTCTTTTTTCTTTTCTTTGTTTCTCCTATTTATCCATCCATCCATTCTTCTTATTTCCATTACTTTTAGTTGCACAATCTCAAGAGTGGGGTGATTTTTCTTCTCACTATGTTTTCTGTGTGTTAGTGTGATTTCTTGAGTCTCTGCTTGTTTGTGGACAGCTGGAGAATCCCCCTCATCACAAAAACGTTTTTATGCTGATTTCGCTTGATACATTTTTGGACCTCTTCATCTCTTCATCTGTCTATCTTTTCAAGGACCTTTTCATCTCTATCTTCCTTTATTGCTTCAACTACCTATCTTTTCATCTTGGTTTTGTGCAAATTTTGCTCAATACATTTCCAAAGCCCTCCTTCAGAAACTCTTAATCTCTTCATGCCCAATCTTCATCTCATTTTTCATCTCTCTTCATCTATCCACCTTTCCATGAACCTCTTTGTCTCTCATCATCTATCCACCATTTCAACAACCTCTTTATCTCTTATCATCTATGCACCTTTTCATCAACTTCTTCATCTCTTTCTTTGTCCCTTCATCTATCTCTTTATCTAGCTATCTTTTCATATTGGTTCTATGCCAATTTGATTTGATACAATTTTGGGTCCATCATCCCTCTCTATTTATCTCTTTTCATCTATTTTTATCTCACTCTTAATCTGTTCATCTACCTATCTTTTCATCTCGGCTCTTACAGATTTGGTTTGATGCATTTTAGACCTCCTTAATTTCACTGTCCATCTGCCAGCTGTTCCATCTATCTTTAACTCTTTTTTCTCTTCATTCTTTCTTCTGTCCATCCTACACCATCAGTGCCCAGTCTAGGCCTGAGGAAGGGATAGGTGCTCCATTCAGTAAAATTATCTATTGAACAAAAGAAATGAACTGCAAAATGTTTTGAATTATCTAAAACTGCTATTTACAGCACAATATAGCTCGATGGACAGAACTAACCCATCATAGACGAACAGTCAAATTGTTGTTTTTATTTTGGACATCACAAAGTTTGTGAGAGGCAGGATCTGTTTACAGAACTAATAACACGGGCGGCACTCAATTGAATTGCACCGGGGTAAATTGGCCTTTTCGATGTACAAAGACCATGTCACGGCTCTTCCAAAATGGAAATCAAATTAGTCGGGAGTTTCCTATTCCATCAGCTTATGCTTCTTTGTCATCATTCTCTTCATGACTTCCCAGGCAAGAGGTACGAGTTTGCCTGCACGTACAGACTAACTTATTCAAAATAAAGTGTGTTACCAGCAACTCCTGATATTTTTCCAAGAAACCATGGAATAACAGACCACTGAAAAATTAAAAAACCAAACTAGCGCTGAGCTGCCAACACATTCGGGTTTTCCGCAAGTACCTACTTTTGATATAAACTGTATTTTAAGGAAATATCACAACTTAAATTTTTCACGTAAAGGTTATTTGAGGTGACCGACCTTCGCTGGAATGTAGAAAAACTTCGAATACTTGACTGAGCACAGAGTGGGTGGAAGTCCACCCCCAGACAGAATTGCTTTTCGTGAAAAACTCGATTGGAATTTGAAGGGTTGACTTGGGTTTTTCACAGTTTCCCGCACCGTGACAACAGGTCAAGGCTTAATTTGTGCTCGTGAGCCCAAGGACCACTTCTTTGTCAACAATGTTTCCAAAGTTTCATTTCCCAGAAGCGCACCAAAACGATCATGCCCTGATATCCAACAGTGGACCATAACGGACATTGGTTGAAGATACAATTCTAATGCAGATTATTGTGTTTATTTGTCATGACAGGCAACAAAGCGCGTCACATCCATGCAACATTCAATATCACAAATGTTTGTTCAATTCATATGATTGTCCCTGGTCAAAAATATTAGGCAGTGAAAGTTTCACCAGGTGGCTCGTTGAGCGCCAGGGCGCGAGGGGTGTGAGGGACCCGAGGGCGAACAGGTGAAAGGGTGCAAGCCCTTGTGCCATTGCACCCTCCCACCCTCCCCCTTGTGCCCTCACACTGTCACACCCTCTTGCCCTGCTGCCCTTACACCCTCCCAACCTTGCACCCCCACCCTTGCACCCTCCTACCCTTGTGCCCTCCTGCCTTTGTGCCTCCCACCCTTTCACCCTCCAACTGTTATGTCTTCCCACACTTATGCCCTTGCACTCTCCCATCCCTGCACCCTTCTGCCCTTGCACCCTCCCATCACCCACCCTTCTGCCCTCCTACCCTTGTGATCTCCCACCCTTGCACCCTCGCACCCCTTGTGCCCTCTCAACCCTTGTACCCTCTCACTCCTTGCATCCTCTCACCCCTTGCACCCTCCCACCCCTTGTGCCCTCCCATCCTTGTACCCTCTCACCCCTTGTGCCCTCTCACCCCATGCCCCTTCCACCCTCCTGCCCTCTTTGTGGTGTGAGGGGTACAAGGGGTGCAACAGGTGCAAGGGCATGAGGCGTGTGAGGGTACAAGGGGTGCAAGGCTGTAAGGGGTGCAATGGCACAAGGGGTGCAAGTGCATGAGGGGTGTGAGGGTAGGCAAAAACTAGGTTTTTGAATCCCCACCACTTCTCAGTGCAAAAAGGTCAAACAAGTTTGATTACAATATTGAGGTGTCCCCACCACCTTCAGATAGATTCACCACCCCATCTATATTCACAGAACAGCAAAAGTCAATCATAGGTCCCCACAACGTGTCCAAAAATTTAGGGCAAAAGACCAAATCAACCACTGAGGTGACTCTAACGAGCCACCAAAAACTGATTTCACATACGAAAACAATGTTTGCAGTTCTTCTATTTGGACAATACGATAGTTAAAATGCAATACGAAACTAATATGGAAACGTCAGGGATAAGACTATCCAGAATTTCCACCGGATGTTGGGAACTTCCTTTTGAACTTTTTATTTCTTCACACAATAGATTTGTGCGTTAACAGAGCTACTCAAATAAGCGACGTAACACCGAATCTGATCTGACATGCCCATGATAAGCTGGATAATACCTGTCTGATACACATGGAACTTAGGTCTACTTAAAGGACTGGAAGTGACAGAAGATCACCACACCTAAGTGATTAATCTGCATGAATTGTACAGGAAATAAAGACAACAAAATAGCTCATCCTTTCACTTCATATTTTTGAAATCGCACTCTTGGCTTCAGAACAAGAATGCTCACAAGCGTTGTGTCGCGCCCCATCTAATTCTGTGATTCAATTTAACCGTAACTTTGCTTTACTAAGTAGATGAAATCGATCAAGAAAAAAAGTTAAAGAGAGATAATAATATTAAACAAAAAGGAAGGTGAATAGTGAGATGAAGAGGGTCTGAAAATCAAAGTTGAAGGGTCTGAAAATCAAAGTTGCACAGAATGGTCTGAAAGAAATTTTGGTTTTGGAAATTTTGAAATTGGTCAAATTTCATTGAGTGGTCACAACCGAGCAAATGTTCAAGCAAGCAACACCAGTCGAGTTTTTCACAAACACACAAAGTTGGCAATATTGCCAACTTTGTGTTGCCATATAATTGCAGTTTTCTTCTTTATTTACATCAACTGGTGCTAGTAAATGTGATATTAGAAATTAAAGGGCATATGAGGATTACATTTTAAGGTTACATGCTACATTGGACTAGCTGCTTTTTAATGACAGAGCTAAAACAAAGTTGTCAATATTGGCATTCTTGTATTGTGGAGAGATGGTAAAAAACTCTAGTGACGAGATAAGTTGCTGTGCACTTTAGAGGTGGCATGAAGAGATGGAAAGTAAGACAAAGAGGGAAATGAAGAGATGAGAAGTGAGATGAACAGATGAGGGGGGTCCAAAAATGTATCTAGCCATATCTGGTGTCAACTCATTAGGGGTAGGGGTCCAAAAATGAAAGTTGCTCAGAATGGTCCGAGACATTTTGGTTTTGGAATTTTTGAAATCCAATGAAATTTTTTGAAGTTGGTAAAATTTTTGCGAGTGGCCACAACCAAGACAGCGTGACTAACAAGGCGTGAGCATTGCCGCTTGGTGTGAATGCCGCAATTAAAAGCAATGTATTCCTTCACATTGTTGCCTATAACGACAACACTAACGCTCGATGTGAACACAGCTTAAATCTGCTATTCAGTGTGTTGTGATTTCTTCCGAAATTATTGTCAATCTAACAGTCCAACAATCTGGAGAGTCCATATTTTGTACTTGAAAAACCAATGATCTCTGTGACCTTGACAGCTAAAAGTTGTATCTGTTGAACAGTTTTACTGCTTCAGTAAATTATTACTGGTCTACCAACACTCATACCAAGACAGCAATACACTCAACAAACTACAATTCCGCTGCTTTACAGTAGTCTAGACCACCAAAGGAATGTAGGGTCAAATAGCCCTCTTGTACAAGACAGATAACAATGAAATGGAATTGAACTAAATCTAATTGATTTCTGTATAATTACATTCAGAGACCCCGGATCGAATGTTTTTCCCAACGGTATCCACGGGAGAACGGCTGTAGATACCTGTGCTTGTTGCCTCAAGAAATAACTTTAGCAGCCCCCCCCCCCCTCCTAAAGCAATTCAATTACTCGGAAAGAAATTCTATGACAGTTTTTATTGGAATTATTTGTACAGGTATTATCATGATTGCATACTTGAACAATAACGTACCATGCATTCATTCGTTTACTCTTCCTCTGTGAACAACAATGAGAATAAAAGGTTTGAAGTAAGATGCGCTAAAATTGTGTGAATATGTAAAAGTTTTCTCCTCTGGATATTTTGTAAAATGTACATCCGACACAAATTCATTACATGATCTTCTACTTCTGGCAACATGACCGTTCCACTAGTTGAAGCTGTGATGCTGCCTTTAACCTTTGGTCAAAATTGCTGCTTAATTATATATACTGATTCTAGTTGTACTGAACTAAGACAATCCAATTTACTCAGAATAGAGATCAGCAATGGAACAATCATGAAGTCAAACACCCCTTAAAAAGAACATAAAAGTGAGTTTACGCACACAGTACAGCGTTAAATTGCACCGATTAAGTAGATACAAATGCATTCGGTAGAACTTTACACATGATTGATTTACGCTACTCATTAGTGTCATTTACCAACTGAATTAATAATTTCATGAGCTGTACAGCGAAACGAACGTCAAAATGTCATCTTGTATAAATATTAATAAATATTGCATCTATTTTATAATTCTGGCATACTACACTTCACATTTCTGTCCAAAAGCTGGTTTATTTTATTACATAATTCAGTTTCTGAAGAGCAATATGTCTGCACCGATTTCCAAATGTATTAAATATTGTTTGAAGAAACCAGGCCTCTTAAATTTTAACTGTCTCACCACGTTCCACATAACGTCGATTTAGGAGGCGTTTTCTCGTATTTACATTTTATTTCCCTTCGACGAATGTGACCTTGTAGGCAGAGACGTGTGAGTAATGAGAATTTAACGTTGGTATTAGCACATACAATTTACCTTACAATAACACCAAACCAGCGTCCACTGATGTGGAAAAACGCTTCTGGTAGTACATTGTAAAATAAGAGTACGCGTGAATACCATTTTAAGCAGGAATTCCATCACACGTTTCTATGCATTCGAACAGACTACTCGACGCCTACATTTAGGTTGACAAAAGTGACCTCGTACTGATTATTAAACTGTGAATCCACCCTATGCTACTTCATTTCAAATGTACAATTGAATTGAAATTATGATACTATGTTTCAGGATTCGATAAAACTACTTCTTTGGACTAGATTATATTGTCGAATTAAGCAAATTTACGTCTGGTAATTACATAAAAATTAACGCTTAACAATTTTCATGCTACAATCACATAGCTTTCATGTTCACTTCCTTCAACAAAAGTCACTAACAAACAAATCACATGATCTTTGTACACTTCACATGGTTCCATTTCTTAGAAATGCCGAGTAAACTCCCGTCAAGCACACTGTGATAGATCACAGACGCTGCGAAATAGTGCTATTTACATACAATTGCAATTTAAAACTGTCTTTGAAAGCACTCTGGCTCAGTTCATTGTGCACTTGCTTGTCTGTCAGACAAGACCTCTCTAATGCGCTTCTGCATTGCGTTGGCTCCATTAGAATTATTATCCAGTCTCAGTTGCTTTGAAGGACTAGCCTCCGGATTTGAATCTGGTAACACGACACGTTTACCAGCGCCACATTGTCGCTTCTCTCCCAAACGTAACATATTGTTTATTGCTCTTAAATCCTAAAAAGATACCAAAAAAAATTTATTTCACAAACACTGCCAATTATGGGAAATAGAATAGAACTGGGTCGGTCATTAATTAACAGAAAGGAAGTCGGAAGGTTGGCAATATTTGTCAAGAAACTCTCAAATGTGAAATTTTACCTTGGCCGGACTTCTGTTGAAACAGTACAGCATCTTGCTGTACGGGGTCAGGATTGGAGTGTTGTTCTTGTGTGGTGAAATATACACAGAATGTTGACTGGAAACGCGTCTTCGTGGGGAAGTAGGGTGAGCTCGCACCGCAGGCAGAGGAGATAAGAGCGGCGCATCCTACAGAAAGAATCGAAAAGAAAGTTCACCCACCGTGATTTAACAATTTTTGACGAAATACTTCTTTTACTTTTAACCAACGAAACAATACTACTTACTCCATCTTTGGATGAAAATTTCATTGCGAAGTTCTTTATCTTCTTCACGTATATCTGTAAAGCAACAAGGAAAATCGAATGACCTATAATATTCATCACAAGGTTTCAAGTATGCGGGTAAAACAGTGTGCTAACCATTTCGGTTACCCAACGTATCTTTCTTGAACTTTAAATAATTATTGATATACCCAGCGTCATTCTGTGATGCACAGATGCTTCGGAGAAGTGGGTGGGTGGGTGGCTGATATTTTTGCAAACATATAAGTACAAGTAAGTCGTTTACTCTTCCACAACCCCCCCCCCCCCCACACACACAATCACGTAATAAGCTGCAACGTGGTGCACTCAACATAAAACTTACAGAATTGTAAAATTTAATAAGATCTCCACGATCTTCCTCCCAGTCTTCATAGTCAAACGTCGATCCTGTTCCAGCAAGCCGAGTAGGAGTCGGTGGGTGACTGCTGGGAGCGGGCACGGGTAAGGTACTTGTTGACCGGATTGTACTCAATTTCTTTTCTACAATAAAAATGACAATGAATAACTGTGAATATAAACCATGGGAAACTCAAGAAGTAATGGAATACATGAAACAAGGTTGTCAAGTTACGTGTAAATCTAAGTAATTAATCTTTACTCTTTTCTGCAGGAGCCTCGTCTTCTTTCACTGTTGCTGGAGAATTTGATCCGCTCGCGCTGCTTCCAGACGTTCGTCGTTTACGGCTGGACAAGAGCACACTTCTGTACACCTGTACAACAAATAACTTACAATCATCTCAACCAAGACACTTGATGCTAAAACTTGATTTCGGCGTACTGCCGCTGGACTTGCACTGCACCTAGCCCGACAAATAATAAGCAAAGATCGGCTTTGGGTTTAGTATTGAAAAATAAAGAACACTCACATGGCTTTCAGCCTGAGGTTGTAATCTGTAACATCTCATTATTTCTTGGAACGACCGGTCATTGGATGTCACTTTAGCAATAACATAGACTGCACACATAAGCAATTGGTCAAGGTGCCTGTCCTGCATAAGGTCTATGTGATGCGTTAAACAGTACTCGAAACAAGTCCACATCTGGCTTCTTAATTCCGACGAAACATCCAATTTCTCACATAAATCTCGCAACCGAACGCTAGCCAGGTGGTATACCTGTCAAAAAGAAAAGATAGAGTGCTTGTAGGCTACAAATCAAAACTGGGGTACCTCTAATTCCAGACATATAATCACAGACAATAACTTGAGACGTTACCCAGAACCCAGACAAAAATCTGGTGGGGGGAACCCCCCCCCCCCCCCCCCCCGCGAACAATCTGAAAACATTGCCGTTCCTCGTACCTACGTACGTGGTCGGACTAAGAGTCATGAAGCCTATTTCATCTCTCCCATCAAGGCAAACACTAACCTTTCTGAACAGCAACGCCAGCGAGCCAGTTCTTTTAGGCTTTGCAGATTCGCTGGGTGCAGATGATGCTGCAGCTCCAGTGGTTGGGGCTGTGCTGCCGGGCTTCGGACTGCCCGTTGCTCCACCTGTCCCGCCCACAATCTTGACTGGTATCAAGACTTGGGTACCGTCCTCAGTCTGTGCTTGTTGGAAAGTAATGATCTGCTGAGGCTGCGTAGTTGTTGCACTTGAAGTACTTTCACTCGTACCACTACCACTGCCTGCAGGTGTAGCCATACTAGTCGCTGATCCAGGTACTGGACCACATGTAAATAGTCGCCTCTTAGCACTACCTGCGTTGATGCTGCCTGCTGCTGGCGAACTAAATCTATCGGCTGCTGTTGGTGAATGCAGGGGTTCTGGAACCGCAAGAAATGGTACTTTTAAACAGATGCGCAAAGGAATTTGTAGCAACAGGCAGGCAACCAAGAAGTATTATGTACACGAACACGGAAGAGCTCCGTGGGTTGGTCATTATCTTATGGCTCACCTTTTCTTGGTATGACAGCTGATTTTTCACTGGCTATCCTCCTAAGAGCTGGATGCATTAGTGGCGATGTCATGATTTGTGGAGGTCCACCGTTCGAAGTCTCCTCTTTTTCAAATTGATATGGTAGAGTTACGTCTTCACACTTCGGAATATTCCCTTCAGCTTGATTAATTGCTTCCCAGAGAGCAGAATTGGACTTCCACACGTAACTTTCCAGAATTGTTTCCTCAATCTAAAAATAGACATTACATTTCCACCAAAAGTTCGAACCACATTGCCCACTTTGTGCTGGTAATGCACCAAACACAGCAACCTCGCACAACTTACGTGATTTAAATGTTTGACAACATCGCGAGACAATCCTTCTTCCGCTCTGATTAGTACCTCAATCACTTTATAGAAGTAGAAAGGCGACAAGTTGTAAATATCCACTATCCATGGGAAAGTCCTGCAAAAAAAGTTACCGGTGTTCGTAAGCCCGTTCCTGACATCCAAAACATTTCCTTATACAAAGAAAAATGTAACAGAGGTTCAAAAGACGAAACTTACTTCTGGGAATTATACGAGAATATCACAATTTCTAAGCAGCACGCAAACAACGATCTGTGGAAAACATCCTGTTCGAGTAGATTCTACAAGACAATATGCGTATTCCAATTATATGAGAAATGCTACTAACAATAAACAGCACACTGACCCATTAGTAAATAGGTATTCGAACCACAAATTCTTTTTTAATATTCACTACTTACACTAAAATCAAACGGTTTGTCCTTCGCGCTTAACCTCCTCTTCTCGTTGAGCATTATTGTTTCCAATGTCTTGTAGTAGAGGCTTTCTCCCAGTTGAAGTCTTCTCTTGGCAAAATCTGTGAGAGAGGTTTGGGACTGCGCATGACCGTCTGAGGGTTTACCGTAAGAAGTACAGAATATTTCTCCTATCTGTTTCACCCGGTTAGAAATCTCCTCTTCTGGATTCGTTGAACAGGACCTGTGGAATAAAAACATCCCTGTAAAAATCCCGTATCTTGCATTTTTTTATAGTAAAACTTTGTCCTCTTTCATGTGAAAATATAATTGAGCTAATAGATTGTGATATACGAACTTAAAAATTTCTTCCAGGGCTTCACTAGCAGACGTCCTCCTGCCCGCCAACAGCGTCTGAAGTCGACTGACACTCTGAGTGGCGGTAGATACCGGAGTTATCGGCGTTTCCTGTTTGTCCTTCAGGTAACGTCTTCCCGTCAACGGCGTCGATGGTGTAAGGCTTTTGGTCTACAAAAATTAATACAGTAAACTTTTTCCCCATTGTTAAAAAAGACAGAGAAACTACAAAAAGTTCTTACTAAAGCCTAAACAGTACGAATAAATTCACCTAAAATTCAGCAAAATGTAACCACATGGCCATTTCGATATCCGAGATATACGAGTAATAGTTTTTCAGGTCTTGACACTATTACCATTACATTTTCCCAATTTATTACGTTTTTCTTTAAAGAGGATTTGTTTACAACGCGCAATTACGCTCGCCGAAGCTTTCTAACGACAGTTGAGACCCAATTTTTTAATTTGAATACGATCTTCTCACAAAGGTAATTCACTTGTTACAAGACATTTTCAAATTTTAGTGAAATGAAGTTACTGGTGTCGAAGCGCGACCTTTTGGACTCAAATGAAAATCAACATCGATCATACACTTACCTCAAACGAGTGTCTTAAATCTTTCTTTACGGTTATCCTTTCTACAAGAGTCCCTTGATCAGATGTCGATGACTTGGCAGGAGTACCAATCTCTACATTAGCATCTTCTCCCAGGAATATCCGTTCATCGAAGTCACCAACACCCAACACATACGTCTCGTACGCATTGTTGATCGCTTTGCTATTAGTTTCAAATGATCCTATGTCTAATATTCCCATTAAGTTTTCACCTTTGCCTTTGAGAATCTAAAATAAAACAGAAACTAGCTGTGGAACTTAAATGTGTTTATCTTTTTTTAAAATTTGTTCCTTCTGAAGATTCCTCTTAAGGGATCTAATGGAACACCCCAGCTGCATGTGAATACGATCTTCAAATATTGTACATCTTCAACAAAATCCGTGTAAAGTGACTGAGGGGTCTTTAACTCATCTGCAAAGTCTTCAACCACTGTAATTTCAACATCTAAAACCAAACCCATACCTTTTTGTCGAATATTTTCTTGATGTATGGTTTGAACCAGTGTTCCTTGATACCTTTTGCTTCTAGCACCAATCCTTCATGTTTATCACATAACAACTGTATGATACATGGCACTTCATATGGCGGCTTGAAGTCGGATTCGTGGAAGTTTTTCGGTAAACCTGAAACAAAAATGCAATGATGCCGTTGGTGTTTATTAGGAAAATAGACGATAAATAATAATAAATACCAACAAAAACTAGAGTTCCGAAATGTGCTGGAAACAAACCTGAGAAACTGGATATAAGTAGATCACACCGGTTGCTCATAATCGCATTTGCATAGAACCAATCTATGCAACACAACAACAGATGGTAGGAATTCACCAGATCGTCACTTATTGCAGGAAAATTTCCTGAAAAAATAACCATACTCTAGTACATAATCCACGAAAAGCTGCACCTTTTCCCCGAAGCTTTGGGTACGTGTTCTATACAACTTCTCTTCCACAAAAGAGTTAAGAAATAACGTACTTTTTCCGTTTACAAACGATGAGATACAATAAGAGTAACAAACCTTTGACTTGTACAAACATGGTCCAACAAAAGTTAAAAACATCGGATGGTGTACATGGTAATCTCCTACAGAGTAAAAGGTTACACTCCATGAGTAAAAAGATGGAATAAAAGCACAATAATAGAATAATAGATCTACCATTTCCCCAGTATTTCATTAAAAATCACTAAATTACAGTTCTTCCCTTAGGTTCTAAAGGACTAATGGCGTATTCACACTGTCTGTATCCGGAACACCGGAACCCTTACTGATAAAATGGGTTGTATGTGTAAAGTAGAATGTCATACATTACACAGGGACCGGGACCCCATTGTTTCCTATTGTGTTGGTCCCGGAGTAAGCCAGTGTAATTAAACCACAACTCTGCATCTTATTTGAATTATACTATTTCTACGCTGCAAATCGCCGGTATGCACAGTTTCCCTACCATAGATTCTAAGTAAAGAGTCAAACTAGAGATCTGTACGGGTTGAATCATGTGCAGCTTACCTTTGTTTTCTACTTCTTGTTTGCCTCGGTGGGTCGTCTGCTGGATCTCGGAATATATCCAGAAATATTGGTTGATATTTCTTGAAGATAACAGTTGATACTGCAAAATTTCTTTCCAATCTGTCAACCTTTTCTCTGAAATCCTGTGGTAGATTGGCCATGTCAGACCATTTCTTCATTTTGTTGAAAAACTGGATCAAGCTGTGGAAAAGAGCGCACAAAAAATCTGACAGGGTAAAAATCGTCCGTAGAATTCACAGTATTCATAGACTTTGCACATATCTGTTTACAAACCTCAGTTTTGCAGATCTTAACAACCGGGTAAGTGAAACACAATTTCCTTCCACTTCTCCTCGACCCACTGTGGGAACACTTTTTCTGCAAGCCACATACACTGCACACGCAAGCCATTGTATGCTATCCCCCTGTGGAAGTGAAAGATAGGATTACAGTCTACGTATTTGCAATAGTAGAATATAAAAGAGTCGACTTAATTTCGCCTAGCATTCTATAAAATTTTAGAGCAAATATACAGCCTATTTTCAAAACAAACATGGCTGCCGAGAGAAACCAACCTCCAGAGTGTAGTTTGTCCTTATCGTTTCGAACGAATGCCATGCTTCTTCCTTCGAATTTTTATCCAAATTAAGGTCCATACATAAATCTTCATATCTGGCTTCAGCATTATCATCTCCATCGTCAGATAGACCCATGTTTCACTAATAATTTCACCGGTTACAAATCTTTTTCTGATGCACAATGATGGAAGATGAAGAAGCGCGCGCACATCCTACACTTGTGGCGGGAACTTTTAACCAATCAACATGTCTCCCTCGTCACGTGTAATTTGGCGCCATCTCTGCCCGCGACCCTTGGTGACATGTTTTGCGCCAAATTTTAGCACACTTTGTGAAGAAATTCCCCTTCTCATAGGTTAAACAGAAAACTTGATGAACTCTAAAAGTATATAGCTGTATTTTGCACTATCGGCTGCTTTTCTTAATTCTCTTTAAGCAATGACATTCATGTCAAAATGAGAGAAGTTGGAAATCAAGTCGGGGGGCGTGACTTTAATGCTCTGGAAGTTACAAACTGTCAATCACAACAAATGCACGTGTTGTGGTTTGTGACAGTGATCAGATTCAATCAGCTGATCAATAGCTACTACCGACACTGGAGAATAACAGATAGTGGTAGTCAATATCTTTATGCAAGAATACATTTCCCAGAAGCCTTTTCATTACATTGTCTTACGACAGGGAAAACTAATTGCAGCTACCTTGAGCCCATGTGAATCAAGGCTAATATTTTCCAGAATTTGGGTTTACCGGTATTTTTTTTTTAAAAATTGGAGGACGCAAGTCCTGTTTTGGGGGACACTGATACCCTTGTTTTGGACTTGTGGTGATGTTTGCCCTGGGTTTCAATGCCAGGGTGGATCCCTTGCTTGCGTGCTTCCTTGCCTACACACAATGAATTCCTCAGATTCACTTCTGGTGCGACACCTGCTAACCTGGTTGTCTATGTGCAATAGACAGGGTTCCCACTTTTTTCCTCTCAAGAAATTCCCTGACTTTTCCAGTATTTCTTACATTTTTCCCTGACTTTTTT
>JBCAUG010472103.1:0-15513 GCA_038406175.1 Haplosyllis leylae
AGAGCAACACAGAAGATTGTAATCTACTGCAATAAACCAGTCAAACCATAGATGCATCTTGCTTATGTGAAACTAGATGTAAGACACACCTTAGAGAGATCTACGGTACCAGAGGTCTAAAGGACTGCCTGCAGCAATCTGCAGTCTCAGCCGTACCTGAGACCCGCCACCACACCACCGCGTTCCGTTACACCCAAAAGACCTCGCAGAATTCATTTGAGTATCTAATTTTTGGATAGTACACCAACTTTACACGAATGAAAATTACTGTCGTTCTTTGAGAGCTACGGTTCTTGTGTTGTCTTGCATTCGACAGAATTCAGTTTCTATCAGCAATTATTTGAAAAGTTCCTAACATTTGTATAACGTTTTTTACTTTTTGTTACAACAGATGGCAACTTTTTATGCAACACATTTAATTTATTTAGCAGCAGTGCGATTAAGATCATTGGATATGGTCCTGATTTGGGAATATAATTGTTTTAATCTATCGCACTTTATCCCTCTGTTATTAAATCCGCATTCTCCATGGTTCTGGGCATATGAGTTTTATCTAATAAATCCATTTATTGAACAAGACAACAACAAGACAAAGGTATTATCCACGACACAGTATATGATATTCTACAAGTAATGATTACTGAAAGAAAAGAAAGGAATAACTGGAGTCAATGTCCTTCTCTAAAAACTAAAAACAAAACTAGAAATGCAGACTGGAAATGCCATCCCAGTTCGATAATGGACCCGCTCTTATGTGTCATATTTATACATGTAATGATAAATGTAAGGCAGCTTGCGAAAGATCCAGAGTGAATGTCTTTTGAACAAGTATGAAATGGAAAGACTATCACAGGGGACAATGCATCTGGTTACAGGCAGACGTCACTCACCTGTGTTGTAGTTAAAGTTGATAAAATGAAGTTAATTCTTTCTCTTTTTGTGCTTTTTACTGTTTATGTAAATAGTATATATCTCTAGTCAATTAAATTCACAATTCCAGTACTATATTTTTATTTTATTTAGGTCAGTGAAGACAAAATATATTTGCCTAAAATCTTTTCCACTTTCCCTACTATTACTGTGACTGTGTATAACACTCCACTAGAAATTCCTCTTGCAGTGTTAACCAAATTTTAAGAATTTTTTCACATTCCTGAGAAAAGTTTCTTTAAACTTGTGGCATGCAGGCATTTGTTCAAGCCTTACGAAAGAGACAGCTTTTGAACATTAGATTAGGTTGACAAAAAAGCCTGTCGCACAGAAGCTGCTGAGTTATTCGCTCATTGATGAAAAGACACAGAAAGGAACAAATAATGATGTTGAAGACTTACAATTACACAGTTTTAAGAAACGACTTGTGAATACAAACTATTTATGAAAAATTATTGTTAATTTACGTGAATTTCTTTTTTGATCTTTTAAACCAACAAACATTCATTCACTGAAAAGACCTGGAGTAAAAAGTGGATACAGAAACTGAAACAGTTCAGGCAAACAAATCCGTCAGATAATACTGAGATATCAAAATAACTGTGCTATTTATTTCAAAATAACAAATATTCACCGTGTATTTTCTGCGTGGAACATAAGTTGACTTGCAGGTGACAAAGTTCATAAAAAACCAACAAAAAAGATGAGAGACTGAAAGAAGATTATGGATAAAATTGCTTTCAGAACACAATTGTTCTCCTTTTGGTAAAAAATCTTCTTACATCTGAAACTTTGATTGCATTCAAAGTTTTGTGTTCTGATTTGTCCAATTTACGTCAAAAGGAATAATTGCTTTGTAACTGAACTGATATTGAGATACAGGCAAATCTAAATACATCCAATCAAACTGATATAAATAAAGACCCACTGACAATAAGAACTGGGTTCAAAAAAGTATCGACAACTGAAAATTCTATGTTTGGGAAAGAAATAGCATAATGGATAACACACAAACTGGTAGCGTTATTCTGAATAACAGTGACGTCATGATGGAAAGTAACGTCTCCAATTCTGAGGATAATATGACGTCATTCATGGAATTTTACGTGTCGGCGTCGGATCAGCGATTCAGGAGCGTCGTGAATATGGTGGAGGTGTATTGGACGCCAGTGATCTTCATTCTGGGTATGTCTTCATTGCTAAGCTATTTCACGTTTAGTATTGTCATATGAGCTATAAACGTTGAGACTGAAATTGTAAAGTATTTTTTTTTCTGAAGGTAGAATGCTATTTGAAACATATTCTGCCTGGGGGAAACTTTAAATTCGGGGCAATGAATAAAGTGTTTTATTTGAACCAAGGTTTTCTTCTGTAAGCATATATTCTATTAAAACTTAAAAGGACAAAGTCACCTCAAGGTGACGTTAAAGGTTAGTCAGTATCAAGGTAAATAAAAAGAAATTAACCTTCTCTCTATTGTATATAAATGAGAAAAATGAACGGTTTTGCTCGTACATCAACTGCTTTATGATCCAAAGGGATGGCAAATAAAGTTTATGATCCTGAAGGCTTTAGCCTGAGGGATCAAAAACTATATTTGCCATCCAGAGGGATCATAACCTGTTGATGTATGAGCTGAAACCCATTCATTTTTATTTTATTAATATTGGTACCTAGATCTAGACCTCCATCTTGGCCTTCTTGTTTACATTTGGAAGACCACATAATATTTCGTCACATGACTGAATGGAGCCCTCTGATTGGCTGCAGTATGCCAACAGGAAGTGATGTCACACTAGCCACATACATCTCAGCCAATGAGTGGTCTTGACTTTTCCCACTCTTTTTGAATGTAAACCAAACCCAGACTAGCAAGAAAGCCAAGATGGAGTTTATCAACTGATGTCAAAGGTCACTCAGATGATTATACAGTTTATGACCAATTAGAAAGTAAAGAACCAATAAAAAGGCTTAATTTCAACTAAACTCGGTAATAAACTATGTAATCAGACAAATGACATAGATTCTGGACCAATCCAGACAGGTAATTCCAGACAAAACGCCGCACAGTATTAAATAAATGTTTTTTTATGATCTGTGTGTTACGCAGATGGTACGACATTAACTGAAAGGTATATTCTTTTTATACTACCTTTGTGTCGTGGGTGTTCCGGCACTAAGTTGACTCAACCTTGACCTAAATGAGCTTGAGATGTTTCTAGCTGTAGCTTGATACCTCTCAAAAATTACAGCCTAAATAGACAGACAGACACACAGATAGAAATTCGCAGACCTGAGTGAAAATATTGCCTTCCTGCATATTGGTCTGTAATAAAACAAATCAAGTCTGTACACAACTTGTCACCAGTTCGTGAGATTAGATATCTTTTCGAGTTTCCTACCTTTCAAAAACAAAAACAACACAAAAGCCAAGCAGAGATCAAGTATGCTGGAAAAACGAAATGTAGCGTACCATGTCCATATTCTTCAAAATGTCATTTCTCATTAGCTGCTAGGCTAGGACTTTCTGATATCTTCGAGGAAAGTCTGTATTTCCTGAACTTCCTACGCGGTGAAGATGCTAAGCTGCTAAAGTACAGTTTGACAAGGCATTCATGGAATGCAACACAAAACCAGCACAATCCAGCACATCTCATTTCAAATTCCGCAGGTCCTGGTGCTTTCCTCTGACAAGTCTTGAATCTCCTGTGTGCCAGAAGCGTCCAGGTATTGCAGATTACCTTTCAGGAAAAGACACGGAAATGTGAGAAAGAAATCAGAGTAAAGCCTTGAGAGTGCAAGAATTTGAGTTTTCGCATTCCGAAGTGGATTTGAATTTGTCAAGTGCAAAAGTAGCCGGACCAAGTACAGGGGGGGGGGGGGGGTTCAGTGCGGCGGATCGCATACTATAAACAGATCACAAATGAGCTCAAAATGATTGCAGATGAACGGTGATAAACCTCAATCAAGTTCAATCAACTTCATTAATGTTTAATGAACTTAATTCAAATTGATTTAAGTTTAATTGTCTGTTAAATGAACTTAATTCGAATTGATTTAAGTTTAATTGACCTCATTTGCAATCAATTTTAAAATTTTTACTTTTTCAAAAGTTTTGAAAAAAGTAAATATAATTCTAAAAATGTAAATATCTGAAAAAATAATACATAGAAGTGATTAGCATATAGGCATATTTTAAAAATTATTAGGGAAAATATAAGAATGAATACTGAAAAGACAGAAAAAAATACAGTAAAAAATAAACTTCAAGAAGAAATACTCACATCTTCACTATAAATGAGTAAAATAAATAATAAATGCATCACATGAAAGATTTAGTTCTTCTGAACAAAATGCAATAAAAAAGTTTTGGCAATGTCTTTCTATCAGACAGATCTTGATGAATTTAAATCGGACCTTTTCTTCCTCTCGTAAGGCCCATAAGAGTCAATGGTAATGAACTTCACGTGCAATTTTTCATTGGTATGTGTTCCTCCTCACTGATCCCCCCTGAAGTAGCCACCAGTATTACTGTACATAATTTACCAATATACAATAACACAAAATGTATTCTGACAAACTGTATCTGGCTACTTCTATACGTCACTAATTTAACAAAGTTGATTACAAAAGGAAAACTATTTTTAATTCGTTTGAAATTTTCTTTGTCACCGACTCTTTTCATGTGATACAAATATCCTTCTTCGATCAGTAAAAAATCAGGTCAATTCCTCTTCGAATGTACTTTACTTGTTCTTGATCTTGTAAGGACAGGGTGATGTCATCTAAAGTGCAATCTGCATTGGAACAAATCGTCGAGATTTTCGTTCTCATTTTGTCCCAAGAAGTATGTATCTCTCACAGTATATTTTGTATGTGACAGGTGAAACCGACAGGTTCATAATTACGGTTTTCAGGGTGAACAGTTGAGTTTTACAAACTCTTCGTAATGCCAGAATAACACCATTGCCAAAAATCAGCCAGTTCAATCAAGTGTGTAGCCGTGAAATATAATCCTTATATATCCCCTGATTTTTAACTAACTTTTTTACTAACATCAGGTGGTACAAACAAAGAGGAAAACTTCAAATATATGGGAATGTAAAGTTGGCAATAATGCAACATTGCCAACTTTGTGTTTGTGAAAAACTCAAGTGGCAAAGTCTGAAAACAAGAAGAATTATCATACACTGGGAGCCTGAACGTATTTACTGACCAAGGCGTTTTGGATTTCTTCTGCAACATTACTAGCTATTCCTATCGCTTACATCTTCTCATGGGTAGCTCATGTGTAGGGTAAACAAATAGGTTGGATCCAATAGAAATGATTTAATCCAGACATACCCCTTTTTGCATGACCATATATGTCCATGGGAGAACTTGAAAATAAGATTATGCTCGTTTATTCACATATTTCTAATAATGTCTATTATTATGTATATTTATATTGGAGAATAAAATAGAAACTACTGAGACTGTAATTTCCCATTTATGTTTATTTGTGAAACAGATATTATTGTTTAAAGGACAATTTAATGCATCTTAATGTGAATTAATTCTATTTACACTTTTGTGAACATTTACAGTACAACTATCATGTTTACAATATCCCTTCCTCAAATAACTTGGTTCCGATCATATATTTTCAGGAATTAATGAACAGTGTACCACAACAGTTTAAAAAATTCTCATTTCTACAACAAAAACATCACGGTAAAAGTGGCAGGTCATCTTGGTGAACTCTTTCCAGAGAGAAGCATTGGGTTCAGGCCTAATTTGAAACATATATAAATTATATGGATATAACATGCCTCCGAAATGCTAGGTAAATCGTAAATATTGTAAATATTGTGTCTCATTTAAAGTATTTTTGCCGTATAGAAAGGAGTGTAATCAGTGTAATCTCTTGTCGATGTCAGTTACTTAATCGGGTTTTTCCTTAGTTCAAAACCAACTGGCTTCATTGGATTTCACAGTGCATCAACCAAGGCAACATTTGGCTGAAATACTCCATGAGCTATTGACCGCCGCATAGGACAAAATAGCCTGTTCTTCGATTAATCATTGTTAACAATCTGTACTTCTTGAGTAAGAAGTCTGTGATGAACACTCTAGCACGAACTCTTTACTAAAAGATGTCAGATACTAAAGGAAAAGAATTGATAAATCTATAGTAAGAAACACATTGTTTTGAGGTTCTGTAAATGATCCCTCAGAACAGCTTTTCTGTTTTCCATGAAAAAGCCAAGACCGGAGAATAATCCTCTCATGAGTTGGGAAATTATTTTCTCCAAAAGAGGATCAAGAAAATCCAGCAGAATGCTACACTCCGTACAACTGCATTAAAGTAATTTGACATCAAGGAACTAATTGTTTATTAATGGTGAAGGAATACAGAAAAAATCTTGCTGAATATTGTAATTGTTTATTACCAACAAAACGGCAGTAACATGAACGGGCTGAAGGAACATCAAAGGAATTTGTCTGGGTTTCAAAAGTTTCCGACTGGGCTTTGCAATGGATATCTATGAGATAATATTTCTTCGCCTGAAAAATAATAGTGCACAGTTATATTTTATACTAGGGTGATCCCACCTATAGACGTTGGAATTTTTCCAGCTTACTCAGGAATACCCTCTAATATTCACAAATTTCCTCCAATGCATGTGCTTACAACCAACTTACTGTTGCAAAATCTGTGGATATCAGAGCCATCCTCGGGTCTACTGAAAAACTCCAACGTAGCCCAAATTAGACAATTATAGCTCCACTCACCCTCAGGGCGTGTCAGTTCTCCCTACATGAGAAGCTCCTTGTATGTGGGTGGAGTGAATAGTTTGGTGCTCTGTAGGCATTTCCTGGAGTTACATGGTCAACACCAGCGTACACTGGGTATTTATGCACCAAAATATTCATTCTCCATGAGAAATAGGTCCCTGGAAGGAGATGTGCCAGAAATCACATTCCTGGCCTTCCTGACTGAGGCAATGGAACATGCTAAGTATGTTTTAATCCAGGTATTACTGAGATACTGAGATAGACTGGGGATGTAAGAATAAGCTTGAGTTAATTAACATACTCATCATTGTTAAGCCTTTTGATTGGCTCATTCATTCCAAAAGACGTACCATGTGCTGGGTAAAAAAAACATGACGGGGGTAGGGGTGAGTGTCATTCCCCTCATTAACCCTTACAAACATGAAATAGGTCCGACTGGGTAATCTACAATGCTTCTGCTTGACTGGGAGGGAGGTACCTCCTGACCTCTGGTCCCAGGTCCTTTCTGGGGGAGGAGTACCCTCTGTCTCTTGTACAAGGTCCATTCCCCCTTCATTCCCCTTCCTATCTCCCTCCCCCTTGGACAGGACCAGGACAGAGGTACCCTCCCAGACAGGATCAGGACAAGGATACACCCCCTCCCCTTCTTCCCCAGACAAGATACACCACAGGCAGGATATGACACGAGTACACCTCTTGCAATCACACAGGAGGACTTTCTTGCTGCTTTGAATTTTGTCACATTTGAGTTTTCCTGTTTTAAAATTGTATCTTAAATTTGTTGACTTTGTTCAATTATTTTGCTACCAGTATTTGCACATAATGCAAGTAGTAATTACTACTGACATATTGAAATTTTGTGTGCAGGTATCAATTTCGGGTGGTAAAAAATACAGGCAATTTAAGAAAAACTGAATCCTAAACAACAATACCCTTGAAAACGATGAGAACAAACATTACTATGTGAACTGATACTTCCTCACGTCCTCAGTTGAGTTATGTGGATGTCTTCAGTGGGATGTTTAGAGAAGAAGTTCTCTTTTACTCTGTTCAATTTTGTAATTGATTGTGAATGACAAATCATCGTGTTGTAGAATTACAACATGACCAGCAGGTGGAGAAGACTATGATTTACACAACTAGTGCTTTAAGTATTTTGCGATTAAATTCATCAGCTGTTGATGGATTTTGTAAGGCGATATTCCTTGCAGGATACTTTAGCAACAGTAATGCCACAGAGTACGCATCTCTGGAAGTTATCGGAGATCCAAGCTTATTACACTTGTCAACTTCAGAAAGTCCTGGTAGTTTCTTGTTATCCAGGTTCTCCAATGAGCAAATTAAGTTTAAATCCATGCTGAATCTCTGAAATTTTCTTTGTGGCACTGCCTCGAGGGATGTGTGTCATGTTCAGTGTTTGTATTTCTTTCAATACAATGCCCTTGACGAGGGTCAATTAGAATATCCCTGGTTCACTGAGAGATCAATCTTGATCTAATTTCTTTTGTGTTAGATCTATAATTCAATTTGTTGTAAGTAAACATCTGATATCAGTATTTTAAAGGAATTTAAAACAAATATTGCTATATAAAACCGAGGCAACAGACATGTATGTTTTATAAGAGGTGACTTTGTGTTATTTATCTTGGAGGATTGCTCGAAGCAGATACTGGCTCACCTAGGTCTTGAGTTCCCTATCATAAAGGCAGTATGCTATCACTAAGCTAAACCTTACAGGTTTAATAACATATGACGTTATCTTTAGGGTCAAATGTGTGTGGTCTTACACAAAGTAATAATCTTACGGTCGCTGTTGTTGTTCTTTAATCTGACCGCGTAGATAACTTTCTTCTGTAAGGCAACAATAGACTGTAATTTGAAATATAATGAAGTCACTGTAGCGTATATTCCCTGGGTGCTTTGTCTGGACAAAACAAAGTGGTCAGATTTCAGAGTTACCTACTTCGAGGACATGTAATGGCTTCAGAAAGGAGGATCGCATCTGAAACATATGGTGTTAATTGTGGGGTTTTTTTTCTTGGAACTGTAAGCATACTTGCTTCTGCAAGTCGCCAAGGAAAGAGAATTAATCACTGACGTTCTTAGAATCTATCTTTGATGTCATCAAATGAAGTGGCTTTAAGTTGTGGATCCAGGAAAACAGATTCGAATTGCCGTGTATTATGAAACACCCTTTACAATCATGTTTAGTTTAAAAAGAGAACTTGGGCTATTTCCCTTCCAGAGAAATCTCTTTCGGGAAATCTAGGAAGTAGTTGTGTCAGACTAGATAATTACATTTTCTGAGATGGTCTCAAAATAGATAAAAGTGACGCGCGAAGAAAAAGAAGACATTTCATTTCACACATTTTCTGTTTCGGTTTTGAAGGTAACAATACAGCTCGATTGTTCAATTATTTCTACGTATTCCCGAATTTTCTGTAGTAATCAACAAGTTGGAAATGAATTATTAAGGATTGCCTGCCATGTGTTTTTGCCATCCATCGCTGCTACTTTTTCTCTGTTGAAATGAAGATTTTCATATTCAGCTTCTTTACCACACCGTAGGAAATTCAGTAAACTCTGTCTGTTTCGAGGAGACTAGAAACTTCAGACAAACGTGAGAAAATATTTGGAAGCATAAATCAATTAAAAAGCATTCCTTTCAAAAGTAATACTGAACAACTATATTTTATATTGAGGGAACCGAGCTACGTTAGTAATGGCCCTGATGTTCACAGATTGGTATCAGTGCATTGGGTTGTTACAAATATAATGAACTTCGTGTGTGGTAATTTTAACCGGCACCCCCTTTTAGGCCTCTCCCGGACCATTTTGATTGTTGTGAGTGGGACCCATTTTTGCAACTAAATTATTTAAAAGGTTTGTAATGTTTGACACTTAAGTATAGTAGGGTAATCAAAACTAACTTATTTAAAGAACAAAATAAATTTAATATGATGGATTGCTATGATTTTTATGGATAAAGGTTAAATTTCTTACCTTATAATTAATATAGTCTATAAAATATAGTCTATAAAATGTGCTCAAAATAAAATTACACTATAATTATTGTAAGCATTTACAAGAACTATCACTCCTGATTTATTGTGTAGCATTTGTAACAAAATTAGTCGATAATTTTTCATAGATCTACTTTAATTGAAAACTTTTCTGAAGGTAATGGGGGAATGGTGCCTTGAGCTGATGACTCAAGTGTTAAGGGTATCAGCCAGCAGAGTTGGACTTCTGGTCCTAAGATTAAAGGTGGGGGGGGGCAATTATTATGGGGTGGGGTGGTAAGCAAAACATCTGCACTGGATTATATGACACCCTGCAGTTCGTGATTTTAAGAGACCAAATTACAACTTTCAGACCCTAATTGATCTTGGTAACATTTTTGCACTTGTACAGAAGATATTTCCTGTAAGGCACCATATTTGAATATTTTAATGAAATTTTTGGCAAGGAGGTTTACATATAAATTCAGAATCTTGGACTAGTGTAAGGACTGACAGTAGGTGTGACGTTTGTTACTTCACATGTCCTGACTGTGCTGAATGAAAGGGAACCTTTATCATTGAGTAAATGGATCCTATTTTTATTAATCTCTAGTAGTTTTTGGCAACTTGGGAATAGACATGGTAGATCTACTTTGATTTTAGCCTTCCCAGGGCTTTGTACTGGGAAAGCCATTCAATGAACCACTTAACTTGACCATTTCATTGTAGAAAATAACAGTGATATGGTCAAGGCAAGGGGCCACTGCAGCTAAGAGCTCTGCAGCAATGATTCTTAAAAAGAAACTTGATTTCAAAGTTTAATTAGACATGTCGATCCAATGAAGGTGAATGATCTAGTATGATCCCCACAGCCCACAGTATTGTGCTATAGTGGTTGTAACTATCAGACCCTACCTCCACATTCAAATTACAGAGACTAATTTCAAGTAACTACTTGTGGCATGGTGTCTCATGCAATTTCTTATTGAAAGAGAGCCATATTTTCCATGATGGTTCTTCCCTGGACATTACCTTCCCCAGACATTTGAAAATATTGAGCCATGAAGGCAGATTTACCTCATGGTCTGGCTCATAACAACAATCAATGCTTCCAAAAGTAGGCGTACTTGTTGTAAAAGTGCCAAGACGTACTGTCGCCAAATCTCCTGCACCCTCTGCAATTCAATGACAAACATACTCTAAAGAAGCAATGAATAAATTTGATATTTGTTGAAAATAAATTTCAAACCTAATGGTTAAAAAAAATGAAGAGCTAAGTTTACACTAGTATGTTGCAACAATAATAGAATGAATTCTGCAGCAAAATATCAAAACTCTGGAAAACCTTATCAGCAAGGATGCTCGAATATCAGGTGTGTCTGCTCTCTAATTACTCTCTTGCTGATTTGAAGTTGGTGCATGAAGCATTGTGGAAACTCCCGAATGGGACTCCTGTTTTTGTAAGAGAAGTTATTTTAGATCTATTGAATACACTACAGATTTAAAAATCGGGTCTCAGAAGTGCCGAAAAATATTCTTTTAGTAAATTAATTGTGGAAATTGACTACGGTACCTCAGTCTAAGGTACCTTGGGATTCCATTCGCTAGCATACATAAGTTATCTACCAACTTTGGTTTCTTGCCCCAAATTCCATTCAGTGTGAAGCTTCAGAAACTTTGGTATTTTAGGACATACAATTATACGCTTTCAGGGAGGAGACTGTTTTAGTCTTCTCCCATTACTAAACATAATTTGAAATCTCCATTTCTAATTTACAATCCGGATAACGGAAATTTTTCCCTCCAAAAAGCTAAAATGAATGATTTTGAGATCAGAGACTGTAACAGCCTATTTGCAAAGTTTCAAGAAAATGAAATATGACCTCGACAAAGTAGTTGGGAAAAATATTTTTCTTGTAATTTCTTGTTAAATAATCTAACCTCATTTTTCTAAATCTTGACAGGCAAGATATGATTAATGGACAGTAAAGAGCCATCAAAATAGTTCATTTCTATAATAAATTAACAACAGAGACAATGCTGGTATCATATAATTTCTCCAACAGCTGCTGATCGATTCAAAGTATAATGTCGGACATTAAGTACCGCAAATAAGATCTCAACTCAATGTTGAATGCAAGACATGAAAGTCTAGAAGGATAAGAGAAAAAATCTTTGATTGGTTTGATTAAATTGTAAAGATGGATATTCAAAAAAAGAGTTTGATTAGTGTACCAGAGATTGATATTTGACTTGCGTTATCTGTTTTTGCAATTCACTTCAAATTACCATTATATTTGGATGTGGTGACCTTTTTGCAATAACGGTTTACAGTTTAAATTTTATATTGCAGCAGTAATGTGCTAGTTGAAAGTCATGTTCCCGTCTGGGAATCCACTCAAATATTTAATGGAATCGCAGATTTCAATCACAACTCCATTAAAGTCGAGTAATTTTGTCAAATAATTCATGAGTTGAGGTTTACTTTCAAACAAGATGGAGTATGCTCCAGGGAAACTCTTTCATAACTGCCCCCGAGGACTGAAAGTTTGTTCATTATTTTCACACATTTCAAATTCTCCTGGAACTAGTTGGGATCGGCAAAATTTCAAGGCTTTCCCATAAATCATTGTAACTTACTGAAAATTACCCACAGATTAGGTTTGGAGAGGAATTCCATCGAAAACACCCTGAGGAAAGTCAACAACCCTCCTGAAGATATATGTGCGTGAAGTATTATTCTCAAGTTTATTCAATGGTCTTTTTGAGAATTTTTTAAATCATATTTTCATTTTTCCGTAAAACATAATATTTCATTTCTAAATAAATAGTATATAATTATTCATTTAGTAAAAAGATCTGATGTATCTGCTTTTGGATTGCTGATAAAAATGTAAAACAGATATGTATATAAAAATGAGGGAAACAACTATTCGTATAAAAACTTTATTAACATATCTCTAAATAAAATGTTGCTCCGATTCCAATTCACAAAATGGCATTTTGGTAGTAATCCTTTTGGAAGAATTAAAAATCAATGCATAGTAACATTAGGAGACACATTTGGTCGGAAACTAGGATAAAGATACGGTGTGGCTATAGTTACTAATGAACTATATAAAGGATGCATTTGCCAGTGCTGCACAATGATAATTTCAAAAAAGACTTGAAAGAAAAGACATAAAAGGAAATATCAAAGTAGCATGAAAAAGTTTGGCTTTACACGCACCTGAAAAAACAAACACATTTTGCTGACTACTCAAAACCTTTTTCTCCTTTAAAACCAAAGGATTCAAAGCTACACGTTTTCCATTATGGAACAATTTTAATTTACTCACATTTGGTTGTTTCATACAAATCCCACTGGTAAGCTAAAGTGAATCATGGAACAGCTTTAGATAGAGCTACGTTACCAAAGCTGTTGCTTTTGACCCTATCCCATGCGAATTCATAAGCTAAAAAACATCACTTTGAAAGTCAGAGATCCTCCTGTGCGCATTTTGAACTGGGGTTTCACAGAATTTTGAAACCTGGAACCTTGAAGTTATGTTGTTTGACTCCACCATGATAAGGGTGTCTTTAAAAGAAACCCGTGTAGTGAACGCTCTACTGAAGTTTCTTCGGAAAAAAGACAGGAAGTAGTCATCGTATTTTTATCACAAATGTCGGCGTCTCACAGAATTACTGTGCCAGGTGTCTTATTAGAAACTGGAACTGTTGCAACGGAGAAACAGTAAACATCTTCAAAGCAGGAGTTAACTTTTGTCTGGTTTCATCAGTACAACGGAAACCGATGTCAAACATTTTTTTCTGCGCATGGCCCTAAGATACGACCAATTGAATTTAAAAAATGGACTCTTTGAAGCGTTACCGGAAAGAATTACTGGAAATGTCGTGACATATTTCCTCAAAAGGCACCAAGCAAAGCCTGTGGGACAGTTACTAAATGTCTTGCGGAAGTGACTGCTGCAATAAGCAGTGGAGTCTTGGTATCAGAAATAGAAGCTTCAGAGTTCTGAGTCATAATTCTGGATCTGGCATCAGAGGTTCCAAATGTGGTGGTTTGTGTGACGAAAATTAACACAAAAGGATAACTTCCTTCAAAACTAACATCTTGAAGAAATAGTTTTCCGAACTGTGGTTGTCTTGGAACATGTAATTTGATTTGGAGTATCAACAATGGAACCAACGATGGGCGATGACGTCACTCTGAACGCCTCTATTGACACTCTGGAACACAACATATCATATGATCAAAACAATGTGACGTCTTATGTATTTTATATATCTGCGTCCGATCAGAGATTTAGGCACGTGGTAAACGAGATGGAGGTTTACTGGATTCCAATCATATTTGTCCTGGGTAGGTAATTTCAGAAATGGTCAGTTTTTAGTTTAAAATTTATTTCAAGTTCAGATAACTTTCATCTTAGGATGGTTGCATTGTGGAAAAAAAGTATTCGTATTTTGTAAAATTGTAAGTCCTAAATTCAGATGCAAATGTTATGTTATTTAATGATAAATATTACTTCAGTGTAAGGCCCAGGTACCTAATTATTCATCAATGAGGCACAATCCCAGGAGAAAGTATTATTTTGTGGAAACGATTTTATGCGGAAATTACAGTGTTTTTATCAAGATTCAGCTTTTCATCTCTCCCTTAATGAAGCAAGGGCAACGCTTGAACAATATGAACCGTTGACCGTTTCGTGCTAACGAGCACTGTAGCCTGTGTTTTCGTCCTTGCGGTGGTAGCCCATAGTTGGGTGTCTCAAAACTAAATGCGGGACTTCTTTTGGTTTAAGGCAAAATGCACAAATCTAACAAAATATGTCCATCAAATAAATTGCGTTGGAGAAACTGATTTCATCACAATGGTCTATATCCTCCCAAGGAAAGATGTCTTTTTGACGAAAGCCACTTTATCTTCATGCATCTGATAAATCCAATCATACCGATGTGACAATATGTCTATTATGCCACTGTCACTTGTAACAGGCCCACACAGTAATATTGGACCGGTGATATATTACTCACAAAGAAGGCGAATGTCAAATCAGAAGCACTAAGCATAAAAGACATTTCATTCCTTTGTCAATGTCTGGGACACCCCGTAAAGTCAAGGTAAAGGTCACACAATAATGTTCGCACAAAATGATCAAGCCAACAGATGGAATTCTTTCACTTCCTGATAGTTTGAGAATAAGTTGCTGATTTTACTCAAACATAAAGAATGGATTCATTACAAATATTGAACTTAGTGAGATTGAATCGGTGGAGATTGTTTATATGTGTCTGATGTGGCATCTCATCTGACGTAAGGTTAATCATAGAGTACCAGGAGTAATTAAACAACTGGATTTTAACTGTATAAAGACACTGGATTTTTGTGGGCGGCCCCGAAAAACTTCAATATATTTCAGAGGAGAAATTTCAAAATTATGTGTAATATTTTAAATAAAAGAACCTACAGTCGGCCACTTTTAAAGAATTCAAGTCTGCAGAATCCCAAGTGGATTATAATCCACTAAGCCTTTAGTCTACAAAGACCTGAAATTGAATATGAATAGACGTCTTTTATCTTGAAAACCTCATCCTGTTAATTAGCAAAAATTAGGAACAATTTCCAAAGCCATACGTGGTGTTCAGATTGAACGACTCCAGTGTCATACACATGAATTCCATATATGCGAACGAATAACTCTGGGACCGCAGGAGGCGTTCCCATTACAGGTTGGGCACGGTTAAATCGAAGTCTTTCGTCGGCAAGGTTTTACTTCGAATTAAGTGGAAATTCGAACTA
>JBCAUG010472214.1:0-15513 GCA_038406175.1 Haplosyllis leylae
TTTTATACTTCCAAAGAATAAATAAAATATATAATTAAGTCACAACAGCTCTGCATAAAGCCCATGGGCTTCTTGTTGATCCTGAGACCAAAACTGGTGAAATCCGAAAGTCCCATATTTTCGGGAGGGTGCAAAACTGGTGAAAGCCGAAAAGAGTTTTGATTTCTTGACCGCCCAACTCAGTTTCTGAATCCACTACTACAACATTTAAAAAAAAAAAAATTTACAAATTCTGAATTATCCACCTTTGGATCTTTGCCTTTCAAAAAAGACGCAACGGATGGGATACCCCCGCCTGCTTCCTACAGGCCAAATGTTCTTTAATTTTGCAGGGTTTCGGAATTTTTTTTAACAAGACCGTCCTCCTGCGTGACCGCAAGAGTCGTACCGCCCGCGGCGTATCTTGTTCGTGGTGTGTGCTGTCCGGGGGGAGAGGGTACCCCTGACCTAGGACCTGATCGGGGTACCGGGGTGGGGGGTGCCCCTGACCTAAGACTTGATGGGGGTAGAGTACCCCCACCCCTGCGCCCCCTAACCCCCCCCCCCCAGAAAGACCTGGGACCAGAGGCAGGGAAGGGACCTGGAACCAGAGACTGGGATACCACCCACCCGCCTTCCCGGTGAACATTACCTTCCTGTCGTTCTTGGTAGACGGGCGGTAAATATACGTAATCGGGGCTCCCGGGGTCGGTACTCCCTTCCTATGAGAAATCGTGGATCCGAACCTGACCAATGCCGACAATATTTGTTTGAAACCTGGAAGAAGCACAGCAACAGTGACTTCGTTTACCGGTAGAGGTGTAAGGGTCCATTTACACTGAACGAAAGCGAAAATGAAAAAGATCAAAGGACCATCAAAAAAAGATCAAAATGTAATCGGCAAACATCAAAGAAAATATTCGCTTTCGCTATCGCTAAGGCTGAGTGTAAACGGACCCTAACCCTCTCTCTCTCTCTCTCTGTCTCGGTTGCTGAAAAACTGCACGTAGGCCAAACTACCCGGCACTTTCAACTCGTAAATCTGCAAGAACAGTTACATGTACGGTAGTACCTCGCCTGCTCTAGACTTTGTACTGCAGTGGAAGGATTGTTGAGGAAATAAGAGACAGCTTTGACAGATTTTTTAACCGCAAGAAACAAAAAATGGATGGAAGTTATCGAATTACAATTGTTTTGCTTATTTCCATCACACACTGTGTCATCTCCAACAAAGGTAAGAAAAATGCAAATTTATGCAAATATAAAAAAATGTGCAGTGATATTTTGTTTCATCAGAGGCGTTAGATCTACACACTAGAAAAGACAAAATAGGTCTGTTACGGTGTATCAATGTCATTTTGTTCATTGACTTTGAAATTTTGACTTCAAATTGTATCACTATTTGCATTATGACTTAGAAATTTTAACATTGTAATTTAAACCAAGTTTAACAGCCCAACCAACCTGGGACTATGTCAACGCACAGGTATTCACCAATGACGGTTTGAATAGGGTTGCTCTTTGCTGTGGCTTTTGACGCGAAGTCATTTAAAAGTTTCAATTCAGTAGGTCTATGGTCCTATGCGTTTGTCAAGAGAGCATGAGTGTGAAAGTGGTGTGAATACGCCGGTACAGACAAATAATTTCAAGAGAGCATGTACGTTCGCAAATGATTGTTATTCGCAAATGCTTGGATATTCCTAGCACTTATGTGATGCCCTCTTGACATTACGCAAGCAGTATGACAAATAATGTATATAGTTTTCTCCTCTGAACGTTTGTTTTGTAGCAGAGACCTCGGTATGTAGGTTTGTATTACGAACGCAACAGAGAGGCATGCGTTCTATGTAGAGCAGCCACAAGAGATAATTTCCGAGTTTTTGTGCGGGTCGACTTCAATTTAATTCACATAGAACGATGCATTAATTTAAATTTCTACACATATCAATTAATCCTATAAATCATCGACTGAAATTCAGAATTTATTTGAATAACATTATAGGAGAGTTCATTTGGTTCATTTGGGAAAACAGTTTTTTTTTTTTTCGTTTTCCAATATCCGGCAATGAAGAAGTATTTTACTTAATCAGGAAAAACAGTCATGTTATCTTAGGAATTTATTTTACATCATTTTCTGCGGAATGGTGATTTAAGACCATTAAGCAACGCACAACAGCCAATGAGGACTTATTAGGAAACACGCAAAAGTCAATATTTTGTCCCTCGGTGATTCAAACAAAATAAGAGGATGTGTAACCTCATTCAGCAATAAGCCTATTGCAGATTTTTTTCACTTGAGTTCCTTAAAAAAAAGACATCTCGAATAAGTCTTCATATGTATCACTGAAAATCCTCTCACACTAAAAAATGAAAACAGACCTCAAAATAATATTGACATTGTTAGAACTATTTAAATAAGTAGCGACATGTAAAAATAAAAAAGCAGAAGAATATTTTACATTTCGCACAACTAAGTGTGCTTGATCGTCCTCAATTTTTACTAATTGCTCTTTTTAAAAATTAAAGGCAATTTAGTAATACAATCGCACACTACTCAAGTTTTTGGAAGAAGGTTTCAATCGAAGGATTTGGAGAATCCACTTGGAGTAACTGTCTTTGTCTAATTCACATTGATTTTTTTTAAAATTCCCTCCGTGTATTCACCCCGTAGGAAGTCCAGCCAATTCACACTTTTTCGATACGATCATAAAGTATAATGTGAGTTTTATAATGATCGTCTCTAAGAAAAAAGTATTTTTGAACCATTACATGTAAAAAAATACACATTTAACACAACGGAAATATCACCTATTAAAAGTGGCGAAGACCACAGGGATAATCTAGTCAAACATTACTTTTTAATAATTGAAAACAAAACTAACAATTGAAAACCAAGACGAACTGTTTGCAACGTCACCTCACCCAACATTTTGAAGAGACCAGTATAAAATAATTGCTACACTATTGCACGTGATTTTAATTTTACAGTGAGATGGTGCACGATTTCGGATGCGGAGAATACAAAATGCTGGGACTTGGCCGATGCACTGAAGGCAGAAGGAGTCAGTCCAGAAATGGAGTGTGTTAAAGGCGTCAATGCTGCGGTCAGTCAACCCACATGTTCTATGTTATAGCTATTGAATAACAATGCGGAAGTTTTTGGTAACGGTCGAAGAAATTTAAATTAGCACCCGTTGAAAACATTTTTTTTTTTTTGGAATTCTTCAGCCTTAAGCACGGGTGTGCTCGCTTTCTAACAAACATTGTCATTACTGGTAAAACTTATGGGATTTGGCGAACCATATCGTGACATTACTATGCAAAGATACTTTTTTGTATGATTCAAAGAATTGCAAGACTGTTCAGCAAAATACGAACATAACGTGCTGTTCTTTTACTCATCTTTCCTTTTTCTTTCAAATGAACTTCCGGACCTGTCTTTAAAATTTATCAAAACGTGGAACGGATTCTCGGAAAAAATCAAACTTACGCAAGCAGGTACAAAGTATCTGAGACACTTTTTAAGGGTCTATATGTTCGTTTTCAGGAATGTATGGAAATGATAGAAAAAGAAGAAGCGCACCTCATCACCCTGGACGGTGGAGACGTCTATCACGCAGGCTCCGCGTTTGACATGCAGGTTATCATGGGGGAGCAATATGATTATGGTAATTAAGCTTCATTTCTCAACAAAACTTGGCCATGGAATGATGCAATCCCCTGCCTTGGATGCCATAGATACTCGGCCGCTTCATAGTGTTATTACATAGTTTTATTATATTTCTATGACTTCTATTTCTTAGCTTTGAACTGATTATCAGTGATACCTTTCCTATAATAAAATCTAATGAATCTAAGGGATGCTCATCCCGAATCACTAAAATGAAAACCTGCGGCATATGTACGTAAATAAATGTAAATTCCTTTCCTGTAAAAAAGCGTTTGTGGTGTGGTGGTCATGCAGCTCACCCATCCCAAACAGAATCGAAGTAAACAACTTTAGAACATAGTACCGTCACACAACCAAAAAAAGCAACTTCCCGGTTTCAGAAAGTTTAAATTTAAATCATCACACCACGTCATTCATATGTTTTGCAGGAGAGTTTTACTACGCAGTGGCTGTAGTTCGTGAAAATAACACAGCGTTGACGTTCAGAGACCTGAAGGGTAAGAAGTCGTGCCACACGGGTATACGTAAGACATCCGGATGGAACGTGCCGATCGGTTACATGATCAACGCAGGGATCATGGACGTGCAGGACTGTCAAGGAGACATCATGGCTGCGGGAAGCTTCTTCTCACAAAGCTGCGCTCCAGGTACAAAGCTGCTCCTAAGGTATAAAGCTGCGCACCTAGGTATAAAGCTACCCCAAGGTACAAAGCTGCCCCCAAGGTATGAGGCTGCGCCCCAAGGTATAAAGTTTCCCCCAAGGTATAAAGCTCCTCCCCCCTCTCTCCAGGTATAAAACACCTTGACATTGGTAGTGAAGGCCAAAAGACCTGAAGCCATTCCATGAATATTAATGTATTTTTTATGTATTATAACATACATTTTAAAAACAATACTCATGGTATTTTTATTACAGGAGCGCAAAACACGGCATACGACCCATTCGGTGATAACCCACCAACATTGTGTGACCTTTGTATTGGAAGTGGAGCCGATAAATGTGCTAGGAATAGTCATGAACCTTACTACAACTATGCTGGGGCTTTCAGGTAATGTAAAATTTAAATGGAGTCACAAAATAGCAATTCCCCAAAATAGCAGATTCAATGTGCGCCCTATTTACTTTTCAGAGTATTATTTATTTAATTCATAGTCTACTCTGTCAAATTTATTATGATAAAGAACAAGATTTTGTCCGAATTATAAAAATTATCCTGCGTGATGTTTATTGCAGATGTTTGGTAGAAAAAGCAGGACAAGTTGCTTTTGTAAAGCACACGACAGTACAAGACGTTTTGGATAGTGCCCCAGACTGGGCAAGTGGTATGTCCGAGTCCAGCTTCAGGCTACTTTGTAAAGATGGAAGTTCAAAACCAGTGGATCAATTTGCAGAATGTAATCTTGCTAAGGTACACGTTCGTCACTTCAGCAAAGTAGTAAATGGTTCTCAAAAGTATCATATAAAATAACACCTGGTGGGTTTTTGAAGCAAACAGGGGCACAAATCGCTGTCAAACGCAACTTTGAGGAAGAAACGGTCTGGAGTTTTTGAAGAAAAATATAAGAGTAAAGAAATGAGTGTCATATGTATTTTTTGTGCTGCATAGTGCTTCAGCTTTACCGTAAATTCCAGAGAGGACCTTGACCATTGGCGTATCCAAGGGGGCGCCATGGACGCGCCCCCCCCCCGGGGTCAAAATTTTTTCACTTTCATGCAGTTACTGGGTAAAATTGGGCAAAATAATATCTTGGCGCCTCCACTTTAAGGTTGGCCTAGATCCGTCACTGTTGACTACCCACTTATTCCTTTCAGGTACCCAGTCATGCCGTCATGACATCAGGTAGCGCAACACCTTCTGAAATTTCCATGTACAAACAACTTCTTAATACAGCTCAGGTAACTTTTAGGAACATAGAAAATGATCTTTTCCACAAAGTGCATTATTTGCAGTTCAAAAAGAGCAAACGAAGTGCAAAACTAAAAATCCTTTAATCTTCGTCGAACAGAACAAATTCAAAGCTGATGATGGCTCGCAGTTCAAGATGTTTGATTCATCTGGTTATAATGGCAAGGATCTGATGTTTAAAGATTCAACAGTGGGTCTGTACAGTGTAGATGCAGGCTCCTATACAGACTACCTTGGACAAGACTACGTTAACACAGTAGAAGGTACATTACTGGAATGTTTATAATATTCCTATCAATTGCATCTTTTCAATTCACAAACATAAATAGTGCCTCTAAATATTTTGGACCCAATGAAAGTGCAATATCAGACACACCCTGTTGTGTACGACCATTTATGTCCATGTGAGAACTTTAACTAAGATTACGGTCACTTCTTTACATTATTATCTTGTTTACGCTACATCACTATGTTTAGTAATACACATGACATCATTCATAAAATAACAATGTTTATTTAGAGAATCTAGCTGTTAGTCCTTAGCACTCATCTTTGAGAACTTGCAACAAAAATGATAAAAATAGATTTCTCTTTTGAAATATGTAATAAGTATTTTGAAACACTATGGTGCAGACCATTGCTAAATACACAGGCAAAATTTTATAATATGTAGTTGTTTTTGATTCAGGGGATAAAAAATCAAATTTTAAATTAGAATATTTTCCTTTTTACAATTTTTGTAAATTATTTATCTGTGTGAAACGCTTCTTAGGTGTGTGACACAATGATATTTGAGATGTCAACTTTCACTATTCCAAGTATTATTAAATTTTCCACTGGACTGAGTCTTGAGGTGTGCTTATTTTCAGGACTAAACCAATGTTTGGAGAATTCCATTCGTTGGTGCACAGTTGGAAAAGCCGAAACAAAGAAATGCAAAAAAATGAAGGAGGCCTTTGCTGGAGCAAGCTTGAGCAAAGTTATTTCCTGTTATCAGGCAGAAGATCATGTTGATTGCATGGGACTCATCAGAGGTATCATATCATATCATTTTCCAGATATTTTCTTATTGAATTAATAATTATGGAAAACAATTCAATTATGCATAAATTTTAATTTAACTCCCTTCAAGAGAACTCTATCCAAGCTTGGATAAATTTGGAATGTTGTGACATACCAAGGAGGTCCACATCTGGATCATAATAGTGACTACTGGATTATTCACTCTTAAGCAATGCTGGTTACCACCACTGGTTAGTTCTTTGTGTGAGCGTACAACCAGTTCAACCCAGTCTGCAGCACATAGTCTCGGACCCAGCACCTCCCGAACTCAAATCCTGACACACTACCAACTGAGCTAAACCTAAACGAAAACGTTTCAATTCTCTTTATTCAGACGGTTCGGCTGATCTTGTGACACTAGATGGAGGTGATGTGTACAAAGCAGGAAAAGACTACGGTCTGGTTCCTGTAGCTGGTGAAAAATACAGTGCTGACTTAGAGGGAACAAGTTATTATGCAGTGGTTGTGGTGAAAAAGACCAGCGATTTTACAATTAACGATCTGAAGGTACATTTTGATAGTCACAAATTTATTGTAAAATTAATTATTGTGGTCACTGGAAATACAATTCCTTTATAGAGGCATGCGATTAAGATTTTATTTTCACATTTCGTCTCCTAAATGGTCAACCACCTATTAAAAATTGGGTTCGGAGATTCTATGGAAACTTTATATTTGTGTCATTTAATTATCCAACTTCTGTTCCTTTCGTTGTGTAGGGAAAGAAATCATGTCATACGGGCATAAAGAAAACTTCAGGATGGAATATGCCGGTTGGCTATCTGATTGAAACGGGTCAAATCACTAAGTGCGATGTTGTGAAGAAAGTTGGTGAGTTCAGGAATTGGAAAACAAAATCCATTCATAATTTGTTCAAAGAGTTAAACAGCCAATAACACGTTTACTGCATGTTAATTCGACCTAGATTGATGACTAGTCTATCAAGTCCTATATTTTTGTATTTAAAGAATGTAAAACCATTTTGTAGGAAATTTCTTTAGCCAAAGTTGCGTTCCGGGAGCGAAGTCTCCGAAGTATGATCCTAACAAAGACAATCCCGAGAGGCTCTGCGCTTTGTGCAAAGGAACAGGAAATAATAAGTGTGCGCGCAGCAATGCCGAACCCTACTACGATTACGCAGGAGCTTTCAGGTGAGCAACCTAAGGGACCAAAACAAAAATCGCACCAGGTAAATTCAGGACACAGGTCACACAAAAAGGTGGGGGTGGGAGTTGTCCTCAAGTAAAGACTTGATGGGGGTCTTATCCCATAATGCAAGGGACCAGACCCCTGCCCACTACTGAAGGCAGATTAACAGACGTTACTGACAACATTACGCTGCCGCAAACTCCGTATTCGGGTGATGAAAATGACAGATTTCCAGATTGTTCTATTCATTGTCAAGATTTTGTGTATCTCGTCTTGTAGATGCTTAGCCGAAGGGGCAGGTGAAGTGGCTTTCGTAAAACACACCACTGTTTCAGATAACACAGCTGGGGTAAACAGCGAACAATGGGCTACTGGCCTGCAAGCCAGTGATTATGAACTCTTGTGCAAGTATGTAAAAATACGTACAGTGGAACTTCTACTTAACTTACCTCATTCTCAAATTTGTTTCTCAAATTCTACTGAAAAGAGTAGCCCACAGATGCCAACAGTGATGATAATGATAACGACAACAGACAATTCAAGTCTCATTTTGACTTTCACATGAGCCATAAAAGAAAAGACAACCCATTAGGAATTCTTTTTCCGACAGGAAGATATCAGTATAAGGGAAAGATCGAAAGTAACAAATGTAAAGTTTTTAAGATCTATCGAAAAAGAGCTTGAAAGGCCAAGGAATTTGATAAATTTGCTTTGTATCTAGACACGGGTACGCTAATCTAGCCCTGCATATTTGATTATACAGAGATGGTTCAAGAAAGCCAGTTTCTGACTGGAAGAGCTGTAATCTTGCTCGTGTACCTTCTCATGCCGTGATGACGAAGAAAGGCAACGACAGAAATATGTTGTGGAACTTCCTGAATGAAGCTCAGGTTAAACGAAAACAGAACTTTCACATTCATTCCTTTTGCAAAAGAATAGACTTTTCGAAAATAGTGATAATAATTGAAATTTCATTGAAACACTGTCAATAAATAAACCTGTTCATTCTAAAAATTGTTTCAGGGAAGATTCGGCTCCTCATCAAGTAGCTTCAACATGTTTGATTCTGATAACTACGAAGGATCCAATCTCCTGTTCAAGGATTCGACTCTGGAGCTGGTAGCTGCGGGAGACAAAGGCACCTACCAGAAGTGGCTGGGAGACGACTATCACAACGCCGTGGAAGCGTTGGAGTGCACGGTGACAGGTTCAAGCGGGAAAGTCTTCTTTAGCCCTCTTCTCTTCATACTGATGGCTGTGATCAAATATCTCTTCAACTAATATTGTTGATGTTGATGTTGCTGTTGTGTGTGTGTGTGTGTGTGTGTGTGTGTGTGTGTGTGTGTGCAGTTGTCCATTCCAATATTACTAGAAGCTCTAAAGTGTCTATTTCGCAATCGAGTTTTACCTTATTTAATTCTGTAGAATTTGTCAAATATTTTTAAAAACTTATATTCGAACCGACTATCTCTTGTAAATTAAAAGCCAGTAATCCTACCACTATGCCAAGGAGACAGAGATGACAGAGAGAATAATTAAATTGATCCCATTTCATAGTTTAGTGATTTATCAGATTCTATAGCACCTAGATCTACAAGAATCTACAGAATGCATCTCCAATTAGGAAAAACTCGAACGAAATGGTTCATTGAAGTCATTGAACACAGATTTTTGAAGGTTGTGAATATTAATTATGCAGAGGGCTCCTTGTCGGCTAGAGAGGTCACAAGCGGTCTATATTTTTGTAACGTCCTGAGTTGTAACCAAAATAGTTAAGTGGAAAGTAAATCAAACTCTGTTACCAATCATTTGCAAGTTTTCAGAAAATTTTCAAGTGTCAAATATGAACCACATGATGGCTTCAATGTTAACACTTGGCTCCTGCTCCAGGTTACATTGACTTTATTTGAAGAGCAGAGAAGTATTTTAAATTGAAACCACCATGTACATGATTTGATTGGAAAAGTGCAAAAATTAATATATTGGTCCAAAAAAAGGATATTTTTGTGAGTTAACCTATTTGATGTTGTTGGTGTAGGGGGCGGCTGCTTATCGGCCAGAGAGGTCACAAGTAGTCCCATTTTTGTGTCTAAAATGTTGTTTTGAGAATCTACATATGAGTCCATAGAAACATGGAGAGTACAATTTGATACTGAAATTGGATTTTTTGACAATGCTCATTCTATTTTCACAGGATTACTACTAAAATTGTCACTTGATAACACATTTTAAGTCATTCAAGTTTTTGTGGTTTCAAATTGTCCACATATTGCCTACAGTTTTTACTCCCTGTTTGCAGGTTCCCTCAGAATTTCAACAAAGGCCTCCCTCAGTTCAAAACAATACACTTTAACTAGAGAAAAATGGTAAACGATCGACAATCAGGACATACTACTAATTGTTAAATTAATTTGTTTGTTGATGATTTAATATTGCCACTGTTTATGATTGCATCACTTTTTGCAGAGATTTTTGATAATAGAAAAATATGAATTTGTTGACAATCTCAACTGGGAAAAACTCGAATGAAACCAAAGTTGTTGATGAAAGTGACAATTCAGATAATAATTCTGGGAAAATAAGAAATGATCGTACATGTATATCCACAGTAATCTCATTGAATATGACAACGTTGATAAAAGAAAGAACATATACACAAAATCGAAGCAATCAGACATACTGATGTGTAAGCTTTGTAATTTAAAATATCTTTTTCGGCACAAATGGGTTGCTTATCGGCCAGAGAGGTCACAAGTGGTCCACGTGTTATAGCTATACGGTTGAGGAAAATATTTCACAAACACTGTTTAATTTGGTTAATATAGTGTATTTGGTCACCTTTTTGTAGTCATTCTAATCACAAACAGCTAATAGCAGGCAAATTAGAAATTTGATATTAATACTTAACCTTTTTAATAATTTTTTAAAAAGGTGAAGGGAGACAAAGAGGCTGCTTATCGGCTAGAGAAGTCACAAGTGGTCCAGTTTTTATATCCATTTTTTGAGTGTTTCTAATATTGTTTGAATTTTCCAGTGCGTAACAAAGATCTGTAGAATAACTTCACACACAATACATTTGAGATTCACTCGCAAGATACTCGTCCCGCTTTTGCCCTCCCATGCTCAGAAATGTCAGATCCTTCCTAAGTTTCTGACAAATGTTTTAGTAGTTGTACTCAGTTTATTCGCCATTTGATAGGATTTTTGTACAAATTCTTGATTTTGCAAAATGTTCTTATGACAATGACGACAATATTAGTCCATCACACACAATTTGGCACTTAATTAACTTGTGTCAAAGAAAAATACGATATATATGTGGATAGAAAGGGCGGATGTAGGTTCCATAAATGTGTACTGTTCAATTGGGCTTTTTGTGAAATAAGGTTTGATGTGTTTTGCTTTGTTTTGTTTTGAATTGGTTTGTAAAAATATTAAGTGTATTTGTGTTCTAAATTTTGAAATTTAAGTAACATTTTCTCTTTGAAATGCAAACATATCATCAAATTGTAGTAACATGGAATGAAATAAAAAGTACTTTGACTAAGTAAAAACGCAAATCAAACCCAACCAATTCAAATTAAGTCAAAACAAAACAAACCCTATTTCAGAAAATGTAAATTTGGAATTCAGAGGCTGCTTATCGGCCAGAGAGGTCACAAGTGGTCGGTTTATTTGGTATGTCTTACATGGTGGTTGGCAATAAAACGTTCTTTTTGTTTGTCAACCCTAAAAGGAAAGATATTTCAATAGCAAAGGACTTAACAAAGTATGTGTTAATTTGTTAAAACAAAAGGAAGAGAAAGAATTCATTATTTCAAAAGTCCACTGTTTTGGCCTGTTAACTGGATCTGGTTTTGAACGTCAAAAAGTCCAGTTGATTGACCCGTTTGCATTCATAAAATAAATTCCAGTATAAAACGTCAAATCACAAATTTCCTTTTAAAGTAACTATTTTTCCATTTATGCAAGAGTTTTCTTATCATATTTTATATTTTTCTAAGATTTACACAAAAAATGAACAAATAAACATCACCATTGACTAATCTTACTTCTAGTTCCTGTCTTTACGCATCTGAACAGTCGTGCTAAAAAGAGCATGAAAAAAAATCACACCTAACACCTAGATTTTCGCAAGTCATTCGCGTGGTAAATCTCAAAAAAAAAAAAACGCGACCTACTTATTCCCTTAAAGTGCTTAAAAAATTAAACTCTCTTCTCCAGCACCGGCCTGAGATTTTTAAATAAATGTTAAAATAAGCTAAATAAATTGGTTAGAAAATATATAATATTTATTGGAATATTGTGAACTATTGCATATATAATACAATTTCGACAATCAATTTTGAAACTTGAGATTCTTGGCCCTCATGTTTAATAATACATAGTTTTTTTTCAAACCGAAGTTGGCATTCGAGTTTTCCCTAAATAAGCTCATGTTGGCAACGTTGCCAGAATTGTGTTGCAGGAATCCATAATTTGGTCAAAGTTTTGAATGTTATATGAAAGAAATGCAATGTTTTGACAAAAGTTACGCAAACCTTTAGCAAAATTGTGCTGAAAGTTTATCAAAGCTTTAATGATTCTTCGGACAATATTTTGGTAAAATTGAGAATTTTAAACTTTTACAGATGCCATACATAAAATACGGAAAAATAGTTGATTGTTGTTTTCTCGGAAAATAGTCTGATATAGTAAGGAATATCTTTCATCAATGCAAATTAATCAGTAAATAATGAATACTCAGTCAAACAAAAGTAGAATAATTTTATTCATCAACAAACTGTATGTGAAAAATAATTGACAGAGATATGTCAGAATTTTTCAAATTCCATTTCATTACTAGTGATAAATGAGATAATCCTGGTTATTTATATTGGCCATTTTACATAATGAATCGAAACTAAGATTGGCCAATTCCGGAACATCTACTGATGGCTGTGAGCAGCTTGATAAATCACTTTCAAGACTGACAACAGAATTGATATTATTCGTATTGGGTGAAGACGTCAAATTTTCCTTGATCATTTCCTCAAAGATGCTGCGAGTCTACAGAATTGCAAATGAAACATATATTTCGAAAGGAAAGTTATGACAGCTTGTGTGTGTTGTTGCAAATAGATGTGAAATAAGAAGCATAAAGTGTTTGCAAGTCCTGCTTACCAAATCTCCTTGGTTTTCTTCTTGCTCGTTTGCTAAATATTAATTCAACAACATATAGCATTTAAAAAAGGATTGAAATAAGTACATGACTATTTTTATTTTTTACTTAAATAACACATACTTACGAACATGATAAGTTTTTGCCTGTCCTGTCTTTGAAACCATTTCATCTGGTGTCTTTTGCATTCTGACCGGGGATGATTTGTTAACGTCTAGTACTTTCTCTCTTTTGATGACATCTGCAAGATATCAATTATTCCTATCTTTTATGAGGATGAGAACTTTAATTTTAATGGGAGAATTTAGAATGGGAACTGATGTGAATCACAAAGAAATATTACCTTTAACATGTTTGCCTTTCTGTTCATCAGTTTTCCTTGACTTTGTGATGGCAGCCTGATCTAAATGTTTTCTCCCAGCCTTCTGGGCTAAAATAAATAATTGACATAATGAAATAATATCCTTAAGAAATGTCGATAAGAAGCCTTCAGCATTACCTTAAAATAAATTTTTATTAGTCATTCAACCTTTCTTGGCTTGCGTAATCCTTGCCCTTTTCTTTGGAACTTTTGCGGAGTTTGAACTGACAAATTCTTCATCACTTGAATTATCAGGATTATCATTGGATCCATCTACAATTAAAGAAAAACTATTTCCACAAATACTTACATGATGACATATTTCAGTATTTAAATTCTAATCGATTTCTCTTGAATTACTCGAGCCAAAAGAATCTACAATTTAACGGAACCACTTGCAAAAATAACCTTGCGGCACACTGTCACCTTCAGTACTATCGATTGCAGGTATGTACAGAATATCTGAAATAAAGAGAGAAGACAATAGATGTAACGGCAGAATAGGAATAATTCTGTTGCTTGGTGAAGTATTTTCGTTTATCACTTAGAAATAAATTTTAATTTGAAGGCCATGTATTGGTATATGAATTTTTGTCATGCGTACTGTCAGAAACTTTGTAATCCACATCATCAAATGTATCAGCAAAAGTCATTATGTGCAGAGGTGCTTCCGAGTAATGAGGATCGGTTTTCTTTGCTGGAGTTTCTGCAGAAGTTGGAAAATTTTGAATCTGCCCTGTTTCTATCAATTCCTTGTACATAGGGCCTGAGCCTGCTACACTACATTGTGATCCAGTATTAATATAAATAACAATATTCACTTCCTTGTCATCATTGCCCACTAGGCCCATTAACTTGTTATTGAAGGTTTCAGCTATCCTCCCCATACCAATACCATATCGTACAGCCATTTTTAAATGGGACTGCATCTTTCTTTTCAATTGTGGTACTGTCTACAAAAAACATTAGATAGTTCCTTCTTAAAACCTGCAAAAATTCGCATTGAATAATTTGAAGTTTAAAAGTAAATGATAAATTATTAGGACTTACTAAATCTTTGAGTTGAATTTTCCTTTTCATGTTCCTGTCATGAAACCGCCCCACAACGATCCTGCTCTGTCCAAGTCTAGTTTCAAATGATCAAATGCAACATGTTTCTGATCAGCCATTATGGTCTATTAATTTTGTAATCAATGTTTGAGTATAACATTGTTAAAGTTTCAGCAAAAGATTGAAACGCGAACAGATCTGGCCATTCAAACATTGGTGCCCCCCCCCCCCGTCTAATTTTCATTCTATTTAACACAAGTATGCACTCTTAGACAGCTTCACGCAATTTTATTTTAGTCACTTCCTGAGTTCATTTTGCGTTGAGTAGTTGTTATCTTTTACTAGGTAAGATTTAACCAACAAAATTTAGTTATTTCATTGTGAATTAGCAGTTATGATCAGTCAGGTTTACTTAGCGTTATAATGAAGGATGCAATGATGCAGTAATCAGCTTGAATTGGTTTGGAAAGGGCTGTGAAAGATGTAGACAAAATAATTTGTTTTCATGCCAAAACATCATCTAGATCTAGAAGTGATTCATTTCTAATTGTGGGTTGCTGAACAGAACGAAAAAGATATTTTGCATCCAATAAATGTTTGTCAAAAGGAACTGAATGATCAAATAGGCACAAAATAATTCCTTGTGTAGAACTTTGCATGTTTCAGAATGCCTGAGTGGTGGATCCAGGATTTCCCATAGGCATAATGCGCAAAGGGTGCGGGCATGAGAAAGGCTGCTTCAGTAATTGTGCGCAATCAATAAATAAAAATTAGGATATTTTTGCCTTGGCGAGGGGGGCAAACAAGGGACCAGGACCCCAATTATATCTTGCACTGTGTATGAACATTGTACATGAGGGTGCCTATGCAGAATGTAAAATGTACCTTTTAATTCATCATGTTCTGCATAAATCTCAATTAGCATGACAACCTTGTCACAGTAAAAAAAATGCATATGTTCACGTGATGTACATGTATTTATATTCCATTTATTTTGCAGTTTAAGGTTTGCAGAAGAAGTTCGCTGACATGGCACAACAAGGACAAGATTCACCCAAATGAAAGATTACGCAAATGTGAGTGTATTACATGTAAATATTGTTATATTAGGTCGGCACAAACAATAACCATTGTTTTAGAGACTTTATTATAACCCAAAATCAATATACAGCTT
>JBCAUG010472324.1:0-15513 GCA_038406175.1 Haplosyllis leylae
GCGTCCCCTTTTTCCCCCCCCCCCCCCCCCAACACACATACTCCATAAAAAGGCACCCTCACTGTCACTGCAAGTTTAACCCACGACTCTCTCTTATACCACAATCGGCATCTTGAACACCAATCATGGGGTACTGGTCACAAAAGTTGTTAGACTCATTATCCTTGACCAAATTTCGTATTAATTATTTTGACGATTTACTAAATTAAATGATACATACATCTTTGCAGGCCGAGAAACAACAATCAGGAGAACGTTTCAATTCATTCCAAGTACTTTAGTAGCCTTCAACATTGGTATTTCTTCACCTTCTACCTTGTAGTCCTGATGCCGACAGCAAATCAGAGCATGAACTAAGTTTTTGTGAACTTTTAATGTTAATGTTTCTCTTAATATCAAAGAACTTCAAGACTTCACGTATTTCCATGCTCTAAAAAGCATTTCACACTCGTTCCACTTTCCTGATATTGAAAGTATGAAGTAAACTGTGTGCATCTAACTTTCTGTGTCTATGCTTTCATTACATATTTAATTGTAAGTTCCTTATTACAAATGAGTAGCGTGAAGGTAGTACGCAACTTAAACCTTTAATAACTACCTTACTGAAACAAAAAATAGCCCTGTTTCTGACATTTTGTCTTTGGATTGAAATCTTTCCGTTTGAAAGATGAGAATAATTGAAGCATGCTTTTCTAAGTTTTCTTGCCACGTATGCACAGAACGCGGGTATGTGGAACAACATAAGCTTCAATTTGAACATGTATCACGTTCTCTCAACTTTTATGTTTGCATCTTGGTTTTTGCAATTCTTACAAACATACAGAAAAGTCTACGTAACTGGTTCTTTAATTTTCCAATCACGCCTACATGACATATTTAACTGTTTGTGTATCATGCATCAAATGCTTAAATACCAGAAATTATGGCCCGCCCCGTAGCAAGTGCTCGCTCTGCTGTTCTGTCCGGGGGGGGGGGGTGCCCCAACCTGGACCTGGCCAGGGGTACCCCCCCCATCCTGACCTGGCTGGGGGGTACCCCAACCTGACCTGGCCGGGGGTACCCCCCCAACCTGACCTGGCTGGGGGTACCCATCCTGGGGTACCCCTCTCCATCCTGACCTGGCAGGGGGGTACCCAACCTGACCTAGGGTACCCCCCTGGGACTGGGGTACCCCCTGGAAAGGACATGGGACCAGTGGAACTGTTATGGGATGGAGATGGGGTAACCCCCAGCAGAAAGGACATGGGACATGTAGGAGTATTATAGGATGGAGATGGAGTTTACCCCCCCCCCCCATGTGAACAGACAGACTTACGCCTGTGAAAACATAGCCTTCCCGTCATACTACGTACGCGGTCGGTAAAAACGCTACAGCTCATTTAGCATCTCAGTGGGTAAAGCACCAACCTCCCCGGACAGCACTGCAATAATTGTACTACATACAGAGTAGAGAATCAAACTCTAGTCCTGTCGGGGGGGGGGGCGGAGGGGAAGGGGGTACCCCCGTATCTTGTCCAGGGGCATCGGGGTCGTACCTCCCTGGACATGGGGTACTGCCAGACAGGGGGTACCCCATGGACAGACAGACAAGTGTAAAAACATTACCTTCCTGCATCCTTCAGAATGCAGGCGGTAAAAAGTTAAGAGAGATGAAGAGATGAGAAGTAACATGAAGAGTGAGATAGAGATGAAAAGTGAGATGAAGAGTGAGATGGAGACGAAATGTGAAATGAAAGTGGGGTGAAGGGATGAAAAATAAGGAAGAAATGAAAAGTGAGATGAAGAGTAAGATAAAGAGATGAAAAGTGAGATGAAGAGATGAAAAGTGAGTTGAAGTAGTCTGAAAATGTATCAGGTTATCTGATTTTTAGGAATGGGGTGGGGGTTGGCCACAAGCAAACAACCAACCAACTGTTCCAATGCGCAGACACCATAGTGACCATATAAGTCGCTACGCTCGTGAGGCGGAGCAACTGAAAAACTATGAATCAAATGTTGCTACCGGCATTCGAAAATGAATAATGTTATTTACTGTTTCATGCTTATGTAAGCAATGGTCAATACTCAAGTCGTGCTCTTTTCGTAAACCACTCTTTGGTGAAGGACAATCTGAGCCCAGGTGAGTGTTTTAACTTTTGTAGCAGCTGACCATCTAACAATAATACATACTACTTCTTGTGATCATGCAGGATTTTCTTGTGTGCTTTCATTTTAACTTCATATTTATTTCACAACCAGATCCAGTCATCATTCTAAATTTTTGTCACATTTTCTTCTTTTGTGAAAGCTCAAAAAATGGGTGTCAATCCAGCAAAGTTTCTGCTCGTGTTTTACATGTTGTGTGAGGTCGCGAGCATAATTTGCAAACGAGCACTAACTACTTCATCTTGTGCAAATTATTAGGGTTATGTTTTTTACAGGTCTGTTAACAGGGGGGCACCCCAGTCACTCGTCCCGGGTCCCTTCCGGGGGGGGGGGGGTTACCCCAGTCACTGGTTCCAGGTCCGTTCTGGGGGGGGTACCCCAAGTCAGGACAGGTACCCCCCAGCCAGGGTAGAGTACCCTCAGACAGGATAGGGGTTCCCCCATTGAAATCAAGGCAACATTGTTGAGTGTGTTGTGGGGGGGGGGGGGGTGATAACGGGGAGGTGAGACTTCACCCGTGGGCGTCTCTAGATCCGCCTCTGTTTCTTTAAAGAAAGCTTCTTAATATTTTTATTATGAATTGAATGTTCCCAGTTGCTTTTTTTCAGACAGATTGTCTTTTGAATTTGACACACCCATAATCTCGATGCTAATTTCTTCGGTCTGTCTATCTAATTTTCAAGAAGTACTCCTATTGTTTATTTACAGTATTACCACTGCAAACATCAGAAATGAAATGGAAACGAAATGGAAAATGATTACACAACCAGAATAAAATTTCTGTTCAATGTACTCGAAATATATCCGTTTTGTTTCTATAAATTATCTTTGCACATTACCTTTTAGTATTCACCCGGTCAACGTTGGCATAACCCTTATCGATTTCTGCACTTAACGATTTATCAAAAAAATTACCGGGGAAGAAAATGATCAAATACTTTTTATCACTCTTAAGGTAAGATTAGGTCTACGTTTAACATTAGATCTAAACAATTGAAATCCCACCCATAACACAATTGTAGAATCAGTGCTCGGGTTAAAGAAAAAGACCATACCTGGAATGTGTACAAGCGTATTCTTATAAATGTTTTTTCCTTTGCTTATTTCATTGTTGTAAACCAGCGTTAATGTCGAGTGGACATGGTAAATTCAATTTGATGCATCAATCTAGGCCTTCCTTTAGAGAATTTTTCACTAAAATATTATCGAGTAATTGAATACCAAACGAAATTACGGTTTGCTGCGATGGGAATATGCAGTGGGAATAAGTGAAGATGAACCGCATTATACACCTAGCGAACGCGAAAGATTCGCTTTGTGATGGATTCTGCGGAGCCTCACTATGTTATTGGCAAAGATCAAGGGGAACTTTCATTTAGCTTGGTCTCAATCTCCGTCACTTTCTCATTGCAGAATTGTCAATTAGACATATATGTATTCTAACAGACAAATGAGGCTCAGTTGGTGGCTTGGCAAAATTCGTAGATTATCACCCATTGTTGTAATTGTAATTATTGTCTTCGCTTTCTTCTCAAAGGTAAGTATACAAGTTGCAAATAAATAGCGACAACAAGATTATCGTTTATGCCTTCGCTCAATGTGAATGGGAAATAACTGCACAACAACCCAACTTACTTTTCCACATTAAATCTTGTTAGTGTGTTAATTGAACAAAAAATTTACATTTTGAGGAACCTTTTTGCATTGAAACTTGATTCAAATAAAATAGAACAGAAGAAGAAATTTTTTCCATTTATAAAATTTATGCAATGAATATATTATGTGTGCAACACAATCATCTCTGCAGTATGACTCTAAAGTTTCACCAAAGAAGCCAAAGCGTGGAATTCCCACAGACCCACCACTGCCACCACCAGTTTACGTGACACAGGAATCTCCGTCGAAACTATGGACAAAATGGTTTATCCTGCACTCCGACGAGGATGTCTGCAACGCTGTATCCATGACATTTCCAGGCTGGACTGTAATGATAGTGGGCATGCACAAACCCGAGGCTTATCGGTAAAATATTAAATTTACCACGCACTTTCGGCTAATTATAAATAATTAAATGTACTCATCAGTATCAAACCCAAAAAATTACGTTGAAACAAAATTTGGGTTGTAGAATTTTCAAAATCGTTCTTTCATTACAGATTCGAGCATTGCGTGTACATTGGCGAAGATGAGTTGTATGTCTGGAGAAATGATCAGAATCTTGAACTTGTCGACTCGCTACATGTCAGAGTACTTGCATTTTTGTATGCTATAAAGGTAACTGAAGAACATCTTTGAGAAAATGTCTCCTGGTTTCATTTAACTGATGCAGTAACAGAACCTGATTATAATCAGCACGACAATCTTTAATAGGTATTTATGAGTGTAGATGACTTATATTGAATATGATTAAGTTTAATGGTCATTGACCGTTTTCCACAGGATGCTTGAAAGTAGCATTTGCAGTCAGGTGGCCTTACAATGGAGTGGCTCAGCAAGGATGGTGCTACTATATTTTAGCAGGTACCGGGGATACACACAGTTCAACATTTTTCGTATTTTTTGTTTCAGCATGGTGCAGAGTACATTTATCTTCCCACAGAACATTCCAGTTCAACCAGTGTAGAGAGTCCCACACTTTTCCCACAAGAAAATTACACAGGTCTAGTTTACAAACGAGGAATACCGTTTGTACCTGGAGACCATTTTGGTTGTCGGATCAGACACACAAATACCGACAGAAAACATGATGCTCTGTACAGTTTATGCACTCAACAAACTCCAGCTGTACAAGTACAGACATCCGTTACTGTGCTGCCGCTTGACGATATTGGTGCTAAGGAAAATGAGTACTTATTTCGTTCACCAGACTGTGATGTTCGTACACCCCCAGTGACACTTCCAGTTGGAAGTTTTATTCCATTTGAGCCAAATGGTGCCTTGTACAGAAAAGATGCATTTTGGGCACTACCATTTGTTTATGAAGAACATGAATTACCATACTACAAGACTCTTTTATGGAGTTTTGTTGTTCAAAAAATTCTGTGGTTGTCGGGCAACAGGCTTTTAGTTTATTCAGCCAATTCAACGTTACAACATAAACTCTCTTTTCCAGGCGCGGACAGAGTCCAATTAACAGTAGAAGAGTGGCAATGTGAAAATTCACAGTTATTCATGTGTATTATGGAACTTGTCAAAAATCTCCTGGAAAAACACTTGGTTGATGACAGCATTGGACCAGTCTTGCATGAATGGTTAAATGTATTGAAACAAATTGGTTATCAGGAACCACCTTTGAAGTCTCAAACAGAAGAGACATGCAAGTCACACAATGTCATTTTCCATCCAGTTAATTATGAGAATTTAGTCTACAGGAGAAATTCGCGACATAAAAAGCCATATATTCCAGTGAATAATGTTCAGGAAATATACTTGACATACATGAATACTTGCTCAGACAAAAAGGACATCAGATTCAATGTTAAAGTCAACTTCACTCACCCATGGACTCAATTTGAGGACGTCTTATTAATTATCATCTACAATAATCCTCATTATGAAACCATTGAATATGTGGAAACGTTGTACAGGCCATTCTTTCCTCGCCTACTTCATTGTGGCCCTGGTGTGCCTGATGTGAGTAAAAGAAATTTGCAAGGTCTCGAGAATTTTGCCTTCAGCTTTTATTCTTACGGTGCCACAAAAGAGGGTCATCTGAATGGCTCGTTCAACTACGAATGTATCATTGGTGCTGTAGATATGCATTTTCCAGTTGAAGGATATTTAGTCATATCCGATGACATGTTGATCTCAACTTACAAAACATTTGACTTGAGGCGTTACTTAGCCTGGTACCTACCAAAAGAAGAAATAAGAACTGGTGATTTGAAAAGAATGAAAGAATGCAGACTTGGGATGTGTGATTTTTATCCCCACTGGCATTGGTGGGAAGACTATCAAACTCAAGTGATTTCCCTGTTTGAAAGAATGGAGAAGGAACAGTATACTTCTGCCCTCATAAATCGATGTTACAGGCAGTTGATTTTACTGAACGGAGGCCAGTACCGTGCGAATGGGGGTTATTCAGATGTTTACTACATTCCATCACGAATAGCTGCAGAATTCACTACACTCGCTTCTTTGTTCCTCGAAGAAGACGTGTTCCTGGAAATAGCCATTCCGACAATATTTCGATGCTTGGAAAACACAGATGATATTGAAATTTTGAGAGGAATAGCAAGCTGGGAATTAGAAAGAGATTTTTCCTGGATGAATTTCAATAAAGATAACTTCTTTGGGAAATCTTACTTACATCCAACGAAATGGAGCTACTTGGCAAATGGGCAAGTGAAATTCAAGCAATTCTACTGCGATAAAGTATTGCCTTACTTACACGACAACTTTGGTAGACTGAGTAACGATTGATTCATTACAAGAGCCTGAAACTCATCATTTCAGTAAAATCGGAAAAACTATTGTCAAACGAACATAATAAGGCAGCTCTGGTAGAGTGTTCACAGTCTTCTACTTGTTTCAAGACTAGATTCACCCCTTTCACATTACGGTTGAATCAAGACAGTACTGGAACCTATTGTACCTGTTCTAATCAAGACCCTGCTTAGTGTGCACACCAGTGCATTGTGATTTGTCTTAAATTTGAAATGCATCAGTTGGAGATTTTGGAGAGTCCTCTTCATGAGATAGGATTTCTGTTGCTTTGTAACTGATAAAAGGCTTCCACTCACGCTTAAAAACAAAATTGAAGAACGAACTTACTACACGTACTTCAATCAATATGAATTTGTAGCACCAAGATGTATTAAAATTAAAATTCTTATCATAAATTGTCAATCCAAAGTTTAATGTTTGTAACAATGATCTCAACACCGGTTTAGTCAGTAAAATTGTGAAGTTCCATGGAAGTTCTCTTCTTTTTATTTATTAGCTTTACCGCAGTCGTGTTTTCCTTTGTAAAAAGATTATGTGAATCACAAACATATCCATTCATTGAACGTACTTATTATGGACAAATCCTTCACGGATTCAGAGCCGTCATTACGCGATACTGGTTCAAGATCAACACAATCGATATATGTACAAAATTTATTTTCTTAAATAGTCTGTAGTTTGGGTTCAGTAATACTTTTACAATATTACTTTTTGTTTTATATTACATGTTTTTTGAAAAAAAAGACTGAGTATTGTGGGAATTTAACTCGGAGTGCGTTGAATACCTTGACACGTTACGATGTGTTTGCTGCAAACTTTTCTCAAATTGTTCTTAACGTTCATCTTACTATCAACTTCATAAATTATTTCAGAGTTTCCTATTTAAGGAACAAATAAATTTGTTAGACATTTCATAAATTTACCACATGCATAATTAACATTGATGTGATACCTTGAACGTGAGGCAAGACATTCAAAATACAAATCTGAACAATAAATTTGTTCCATTTGTAAAACAAGTGTACATATACGGTGTACATTCATAACATGTACAAAATAGCCACAATACAGTCGGCATTAAATATACCACTTCTCTATTTACAGAGATTCGTAGGGGTATGGTTTCAATGAAAAACCCAACAGTATCTTTTGTTTCTTCTGGATTGGAATTTGAAGCACAACTTCACATTATAGCATTTGGTGTATACATCCTTCTTCACTCGGCACAAAATCTTTGTTTTGTTGCTGCATTTTTTCATTCGGCATGCACTTCGAATATTATGGGTACTGTTTCCTTTCCGAAGATTTCTTACATGGGAACTATTTTAGATTCATTTATTGGTCCGTACAACACTATTTATTTACTGTTTTTCAAGTTGAACCTGACCTGTATTTGCAATAGAAAATATCTTATAAATTACAACATCCAAGCATACAGAGATACTGGGCACAATTATTTTCACCAAACAATAAATCCAGTTTACAAAGGCTTGCAGGGAAATGCAGACTGTACAGCTTTTAATTCCGGGGAGAGCACTGGGACACAAATACTGCACATGACAAATATTTTACATAATATCTACAACCCGCAATAGTGCTTATTAATGCTTCGATTCTACAATAAAGTAATCACTAGAGGTTTCGTAATTGACATTCAAACACACAAGATTAAGGTTGATGAGAAATCGCATTGCATTTCAATCTGTAAAGGTACTTTCCTGATTGAGAGTTCCTTGAATGTGTTCCTGCTTTGAGATACACGCAGAGTCGATCAGATGCAAATGTCGGTACCTCTAAAACTTTATGACGGGGTTCACACACAATTTTAATATCACTGTTTTGGTTTGATATCTAGACAAACTAATTTCCACATCTGTTCTGATCGTTCACTTTTGTATTACAAAAAATTTTGATCACAGTAACGCCATCAATTCATTTCTTGTTCTGAATTTGCGGGCGCACTGAGAGATGTAACGCTGTCTTCTTCACTGTTTACATCGAAATTAATCATCAAAATTGAAGCGATAAATATTAAATATTCCGTTAATTAAGTACTGAATAGTCACCAGAAATTACCAAGTTTTTCCATCAATGAAGTCAACAAGCTATTTAATATTCACAATCTTGCTATTTCGTCATTTACTCATTGACCAGAGACCAGAAGCGGCGAAATTTATGTGACAAACGCTATGAAAGTTTCCATGCAGAATACATACAACTGTGACAGTAATAAATATATTTTTTTCATATCATAAAGGACTAAATACATCTCGAAGTGTAATATCTGACGAGCACTTACAAAAAGTCACAAATTTTTACTAAGAACTATTGCACTTTCTTTCATCTAAAGGAAAAAATTACAAATTTGGTTTTGCTGTTGCAGGGATGACGTTTCAGAAACTAATGCCCTTAAAGACACGTCCCTTCTGGTTAGTACAAAGTTACATTTCAAATTGAAATGTACTCTAATTCGGCACAAAATATCGTAATTATTACTCCACTCTCCCGCATACATAGCAGACTACTAGACTTTAATTGTAAAAAGCTACCATAATCACATTGTCCTTTATTGTACATAACTGACTTATTGACTGTGGTAGGGTCAGGAACATGTAGCAGTGAGCATATGACTTGGTCAGCAGAATATTAGATTTCATTCAATTCAAAGGCCTGCCTTTCCTGTCTAAATGCATACAATAACTCCTCTTTGGAGATGTGCACTCCCAGCCAATAACTATAAACATTCGCGGCTGTTAAATTTGTGAAACAAAATGACGTGAAGTAGCACCATTTTTGAAAATCCAAAAACAAAAGAATAAAACAAAATTAACAAAACACGGGGGAAAGGACCATCTTGCACCAGCAAAGACATCCTATGGCATCTCGCTAGGTTATATCTCCTTGTTCTGAAGGCTAAACAAGCCACTGGCACAAGTAAAACGTTCACCGATCAGTAGTGACAACTGCATGTGATAAGGTGTCCTTATGTAGTAATGTCTACTGCATAGTGTCTACCATCGTTCTGGTATGTAGTCTACCACAAGATTGCACAATCACAAGATTCGTAGTTGCCGTTGGAAGTGTCCAGTGACTCGGAAGGTCTCACTTGAAAAAATGGGCTAGCATTCAAATTCTTGCTGTGTGATTGCATTTAAGTCTTTCATGAGACCTTCCAAATTTGCCATTTCTGCTGACAATTCTTCCGCACTGTATGATTTCTAAAAAAAAATTAACGTGTATGTTAGCCCAAAATATAATTACCAGAAACCTTGCCTTACGCTTTCTTGTGTTGAAATCCACGAGGCATTTTGGTATCTCCATGAAAAAGCTTGCGCAAAATATCTACACAATACAAACGTGATGATATCAAATTTGTTGTAAAGTGTGCAATCTCAATTATTTGCGAATCTTAATCTTGTAAACGAGATTCCTATCACAAAAGCAAACGCTCAATGAAAACGACAGAAACTGTACTCACAGTTACATCTTTAAGTACTCACAGGTAATTCTGAATCTGTAGGTTTATGGCCGCTGCCTAAAGTGACATCCGGTGCCTTTGGTGTTACTACTGGTAATGGGGATCGTGGTTTTATTGGTGTTGTTGCTGGTGGGTTAGGTTTCTTGTATGGACTTGTCTGTTGCTGCGGTTTAACTGAAAAATTTTAAAAGAATCTATTATGTCACTGCAACATTTGGCCTCTTTTCTTGTTCCTTAATATCGTAACTTAAAACGTTTTTTACTTAGAACACTGAGTCAACGGCTAATTTTCACATGTAGAAATGTTTAATGTAGAATTACTTTAAAATTCCTTGAGGTGCATTACATCGGAACTTTTCATGGCGGTAACAAAGACTATTTTCAGATTCTTAATTAGCCAATAAAGAGTTATTTATTATTTAATCGTAAGGGTATAAAGCCAATCCAAGCTCGTGTGATTCATGCACCTCATAAAAACTTTCACAATGCATTTCATTTTGCTATGTCAAAGTTTTTCACTGATTTGGCCATTTTGCTGGGTTGAATTGCATTTTGTGCAAACACCATGCGGTGATGAACAACAAACTAGTTTACAAATGTGTAAGTACACTGGAACGAAACAAGCACATTAAATTCACCCAAATAAGCAAACGGTCATAACATAATATCTTTCAGTTCATTTCAATGTTCCTGAAAGTCAGAAAATGAAAATAAATTAATGTTGAATTAGGTGGAACCCAATTCAATGTGTCATACTACATGCACATTTAATTCCCATCTGGGAATCAATTCATGAGGTGGAATACTACTTTCTCAAAAGTGACTTAACAAGGTAAAAACAGACGAATACCAAAACAAAACCGTGTTCTAAACGCATGTTAGACCATGCTATGTCCAATTTCAAAGCAAGATACCAGGAAGATTTCAGGAATTTCTACAGGAATTATAAACTAAAAGCAATAAGCACGCGTTCACCAAATATAACATCCTAATTCTTGTCAATTTTTTTCACTAAAATGACCTGCTATAGTGAATAAGATATGGGGAAAACTATTTGTAGGCATTTCACAACAAAAGAAAACTGAAACGTGAAAGTAAGCATTCCACTTTCTAACCCAGCTGACCATACCAGTACCTATATGTTTTTGGGAAGGAGTATTGGGCGCACTTGTATGAGAGGGAGGCCCCGGAACGGAGAAACTTTTCAGCGGATGAGGCGACCGGTGTGGCAGGCTCTTGTTACCGTCCATCGGTGGCGCAGGCCCTGTCGGTAAGACTGGCACCCCAGACACTGGTGGGGGTGACATAGGTGATGCAGACCCCACAGACTGATGACCATGGTGTTGTAGTTGATCATATGGAATGGGTGCATGCTGATTATGAGTTGAGGGTGACTCCAGTGGCGACTGCGGAGCTGAAAAAAATTATAAAAACCCGCGTCCCAACATCAATCGAAAACAATAACAATACATTCCTACTAAATATGAACCAGATCTTAACCAACTACCGTTAGTGTTTTCTCTCCGTCACCTTATTAGTAGAACTTGCTACGTTGTAAAGGAAATCATCCTATAATGTGAATATGTTATTGTTGAATTCTACAATTAGTTAATTTAGAAGCTGAAATAACAATTATCTGACAACCAGATGGTTCCATGCTTCATCTGGTGTATCTTTATTCCTGAAAGAAACAACATACTTATTGTCTATAATTTAAAACAAATACATTTTCCTGTATTCATTTTGTGTGGGTTGAACGAAGACAAAATTAAAGGACAAAAATTTTTTTTCCGAAAAGTTGTCAAAAGATAAAGACCTATCACAGAAGTTATCAAAATTGTAAGATAGAAAATGTGTTTGTGTGGTTAGTAGAATGAGCACCATTTGAATTCTTCTAGAGCTACTTTCCGCTAGCTTCCTACAATATAAAACTCTCATAGCCCCGGAAAACTTTCCATGCAACTGCAGAATACATGCAATTAATTAAGAAAACACGATCAATTTCTATCAATGTCGCAATTTGTAAATAACTTTTATCTGGCTTCTAAACGTGTAACAAAATAATTGGCAAATAACTTTTAGCACTGCATGGAAGTTTCCCTAAGAGCACCAACATGACCCTAAACAGTGAAGTTCAGAGACCAACTGTTTCACCAGCCAAGAATAATTTCCACTCTGAACCGTTTGATTTTCACACCTGTAATTTTCCCTCCAGAGTGCCGCCGGTGTTTATCATGTTTCGGTCGTCGTCTTTCTAGTGTTGACACGCTATAATAACTGTTTTCATGATCTACAAACACAACAAACAACATAGCAAGCTACTTTCAAGAGCCCACAACATGAACAGTTACACACACAAATATAGTTATTATGGCTTTGGAAACTAGTAACTTTCTTAAAACGGATCCAAACTTTCGTTTTGAAGTAAATGCTGTTTTGACTGTGTTTATTTCCAAAGCCTTCAAAGTAAATCGGAAACAAGACGAAACATGAAAATTTCTGAACCATACAAAGCTTATGAGGTCTTTTTATAGATTAATTCAGATAGCAACAGGTCAGCATCCCAATGCAGTGAGACAGAGAATGACGGTTTTGAATTCTGTGCTGCTTAGTAAATAAATGTTCAGATATGAAACAGCGAAATGAAGTTACTGCTTACAGCACAGAAATGTAAACGAAAGGCATGCTCCTTGTTTTTACATGACATGTTTCAGGTAGTTTCTACACAGATGTTTAAAGAAGTGGATTGAAGCATATCGGTGCTCAGCAGTCAATCGACAATAGCAAAGCCAGCCAATTAAACACAGTAGAAATGGAATGGCTAATCAATTCTTGTTTAAACATCTGTATCGACCGTTTTGATATCTGTTGGTACATACCTGAGCTGGGCTGTGAGAGATCCCCTGCATTAACCCGTGGTGTGCTTGAATACGGGTGGGGTGGGATATTATTTGGATATTGTGTGCGTGGATATACTGGACGCATAGGTAATACATCATTACCTACTAAATGCCCATTGGGTATTGCTGTTGCTATTGCTGAAAATACAAATTGACAACCACGATACGAAGTGAACAAATTGCGTCAACTATTGCACTAAAATACACATGATACACACGATGTAATAACTTCTTACGTTCTCTTGGAGGAGGTGGTTGGTCCACCGGTATCATTATGGGTTTTGCACGAGTTGGTCGTCTGTACCTTTCCTCCTCTTGGTTTTCACCTAAAATAATCACCTCAATTAATACCTGCGAAATTTACTTACCACTTCCTCCATGCATAAAAAAAATAGCGTCCAAACTAGGCATCTCATTTAAAAGAAACGCGAAGCAATTTCCAAAGAATTTAACACATATGCACACGGCTTAAAGCACAACTTCCTAGTAACTAAAGAGATAATTAAACGACAAATAAAATGTATTAATTGCAAATATAACTGGCAAGGGTAACTTTGATTCTCCTGAACAATGCAACAAGCAAAGAAAATAAAATAAAAGCATGAAGGCTTTATTCACACCAAGTATCTACGATGAATTAAACTAGACCACAGAAATATACTGAATCCATCCGTTTGCTACTTGCAGACTCTCAGTGTGAATAAGCCGTATGTCTGCCATACAAGCACAGCACACACTTACTATTGAAGGAGCTACGCCGCCGGTCGAGCGTGTGCGTACCTGGATGGCTATCGTCGACATCCTTTATGTCTTGCGACCCATGATGGGGTATAGACGTCATACCACTCATACTACCATCTCCCTGGCCTTTCATACTTTTCATTTCCATATCATGTATCCAGAGATCTGGTGGTTTCAAACTATCCTTTGGGCCACCCTTTATACCTTTATTGGCAGGATGGTATCCCCTGCAAAAAAGACATTTCACAGTTGCAGCAAACTCATTTAGGATCTGCACATACCAAAGTATTCCATAAATTTCTGTGCCACTCAAATGTAATAACAACTACGAAAAAGTTGAAAAACCCACTTTCTCTTCTTATTTTCGCTCGCTCTTCGCTTGCATACAATGACTGTTACTACGATAATGGCCAGCAATGTCACACCCGATACACAGCCAATCACAATCCATAACACAATTGGAGGCAAGCCGTTTCCTTTCTGCTGATTTTGTCCAGGTTTTCCATCTGTTTGATAAACAGTTGGCACAACTTTCAGATCCAATTAATTACACATCTACGTCAACCATCAATCTTCTACTCATATAACATAGCAACATTTCGTACTGAATTCGAGGCTAATTTCGTAAAAGTCACTGACTTCTTGGATAACTACTTACTGAAATTGAAACCGTCTTTTGGTCCAAAGTCATTTGGCGTCTCCACTCGACCTCCACCTGTTCCATCCTCTGTTAAAGGTAATCAATTTATTATTAAAATAGGTATGATTGTTGTCTCAGCTCTCCCTCTAATTGTACCCTTTAATCATCAAACCACGTCATATTGTAACTCACCTTTAGGTGTCCTGAATATAACTGTTGGGGACATTGGTCCATATCCTTTGCTATTTCGCGCCTGCACCTTGAAGTAGTATGTAGTTTCAGGAGTGAGACCCTTTATGGTGGTAGTAAGTCTTTGGCCCACGACGCCTTCTACGGCCCAATCCCGATCTTTTTGCGTAGCATCCGTGGTGTAAAAGACCAAGTAACCTGCAGAAAGATGTAAACAAAACTGAAAATTGTACTGTACTGGGGCAAACAATTATTTTCGCGTGGAAATTAACTTTGATCAGAAAATTCTGATACCAAGCAGCATTGTTTTTAATTTACAAGAATATCATTAGCATTCTTACAGCATTTTAATTGTAAACAAATTCCTTTCTGCAGTAAACGTGTGTTCAATAAATGGGCGCTTCGTAAAAATGCCTAAATTAATAGCATGAGCACCTTTTTTAAGTTAATTTGCTTTTAAAAAACATTATCAAATTATAAAACCTTCTGAAATAATACAACTAGAAACTTTGAAAAGAAAGCTGAAAGAATTCATGCTGTAATTAACTTTCAGGTTATTATACACAATTTAGATGAAGGAAAATAAACTGCGAATTTGTATTTAAATAACACAAATATCAAGACATTGATGAAAAGTTGATAACATTATGCAGCGCAAACGTTAATTTGATTGGAAGACGATATGCTCGTCATACACTGGAAACCACTAACTGTACAATACACACAAATCACGTACACACACTAACAAACAATTCCCGCTTGTTTCTCTTGGGAGAGGGCAGGGACACTTTTTAATTTAAAAGTTCTTAATTGATGTGACACATATTCCGATCAAATCCGGATGCATCTCCGCCCCCGAACCAACACTCGCATGTCATCCGTTAGTAAACGTGAGAGATGATTATGTACATGTGGGGGTAATACACACAATATGAATAAAAATAATTATATGATTGATGGTCATGGTGACTCTG
>JBCAUG010472435.1:0-15511 GCA_038406175.1 Haplosyllis leylae
CAAGATTAGAGCTGGATTCACCTGTAAGTTAAAGGATGGATGTTCTGGAGCTCAGAATGTCACTGGGATTGTTGAGTGAATAACTGATTCACACTGTAGCATCAGAATGCTGTGCCATTTAGAATGATGTGTTATCATACTAACAAAGTGAAAGCGATTAAAATGTTAAAACTGTTGAAAATTATAACTATAACCTGTCCAAGAGCCCTTTAACTATTCGGATTCCTTTGAAATCTGCATAGTTTTGAAAATTACTAATATGTTTTCATAATTCAAAAGAAGGGCAACTAAATGTTATTTATTTATTGAAAGAATAAATCGAGTGATTTGGTTACTAATTACTAATCACTGGATTTGGATTCTAGGGATCATTCCAAACAAACAAAAAAGTTGACTAAAATGACTGACAAAGGGGGCCAAATTTTTTTCCAGTAGAATCTAAACAAATGACATATTGTTGGCCAAAAATTTCTTTGGCTAAAAAGTTCATCAGAATTTAAATTTGTTCTGAACAACAATACATTTTATGAAATTCTAAGCAAAAACCAGTATTTATTTTGCCCAAAATTTCTTTGTGGACATCGAAAATGTTCTTTAGAATTAATAATTTTTCGAACAAAACGCATTTTTGGAGATTCTAAGCAACTAACTTTTTCTCAAAAATTTTTTTACCACAAAAAAGTTCATCAGAATTCAAAATTTTTGGAACAAAAATGTATTTCGGGCGATCTAAGCGAACTGTATTACATAATCAAACAAGGCGTGACACAATGATAGTAAGCAATCTTGTTGTTATTGGGAATACATATTGAGGTAACCCTCAACATTATTCTTGACAAATTTATATTGTATCACCTAACTTACTTGTGTGGAATAATAACTGGAATGAAACTAGGATCTTTCTAGTCTTGTTACAATATATCATAAAAATCTACAAGAAAAATACAGATTGAACCATTTACTAAAAAGAAAAAGGATATAAAATTGTACTATCAATATGTTTCATACCAGGGCAGACGTCACCAGAAGTCCAAAACAGGGGCATCAGTGGCCCCACGAAAAGGACTTATGTCCTCCAAAAATTAAAAAAAAAAAAAAAAAAAGTTTCAAACGACCACTTACTTCTACTTTACAGGAAGATGGCGCCCTCTAGTCCTAGTATTTTCCGACTGTCGAATCAAGATGCCAGCAAACCACCCACTTCACAAGAAGAAGATATTAGACGGGCTTCAAGTGTGAAGGTTATGACTATGGAATTCGGTCAAGGTAAGCCAAGATTTGTTGCATTGTGGTAATCATCGTAACAGAGCCAAATGAAATGAGTCAAACAGGTTGTAATTGCAATTGAGATTCCTTTCAATTTTGAAGGCTAACTGCTCAGCTGTGAGATTGGTGTGCTAAGTGTAAAACTGACTTAATGTTTCGCATCCCTTTTTCAGATGTTGATAAAAAAGATTCTTCTGGGCAAAAAATAGACGGGAGACGTGGCCAATATGGTATGTACCAACGGTTCACGGAACACTGTTGAAATATTTCCGCATGCCGCTCTGGTTTCTTAATTTTGTTTGCTGAACTGTACGTTTACCTTGCATTTCAGTGGTATGTTTTTCTCTGGTACCAACTATTTCTTTCAAACTATTCACACTTCTTTTTTCCCTGCTTAAATTAATATAATTTCACCCTTTAAATTATTCACATTTTACTCTCAACTCAAAATCTTTATCCAACGACAGTAGGGAAAGGTGGCTCGACAAGATTACAACTATGGAAAATGAGTCCAACGATGAAAGAAGATATGTCCAAATACACGGACGCTTTCAATGAAATGCACGGTACCGAGAGGTTTCAGAAAGCTTTTGCAAAGCAGGAGAAGCTGAGGATGCGCAGAGAGAAAGAGATGCGGTCACAGTTACTAGAGAAACAAACGAGGAAGATTATTGAGAGCGGAGAGAGGACTCCGAGTCAGCCGAATAATTCCCCTGTTGATGAAACGGAAGATTTTCTTTTTGGTGGGAGAACAGTAGCAGGTGCGAAAAAACAAAATGGTTCAAGTTTCAAAAGTAAATAAATTGTGCACTTCGGAATTGCCACTTTAAAAACACTTTCTAACGTACTAACGCATGCAGTCTTTCATCAAACGATTTCGAATAATTCCCAATATCGGTCAGATTCTGACTCTTTCGCACATGATTTCTCTGAAAGTGTAAATTTGTTCTTTCTCATACTCTAAAAACCAGCTGATTTTGAGGTTTCTGAAGCAGTGAAGGAATCGATGCGCAGAAGTGTTGAAGCTGAAACGAATTTACCGGTGAACATTGACAATCTTATTGCGATGCGGTACTTGGAGAGACGCGCAAGAAGGAGTTTACCAGGAACAACAGATGGTCCAGTTGAAGAAGATGAGGCACTGGAACAACTAGATCAGGACAATGAAGGATACATGATGGATTTCATTATGCAAATGTGGGGTGACCAATCAGTGGCGCAACAGTCCAGAACTCCACAGAAGATGGAACGATCAGAAGCCAAACATGCTTCGGAAATCAGTAGGAAAGAAGTTGGTACGACTGATAGGAAGCGTGGTTATAAATCCGAGAAACGTGAAGATAAGAATAAAAGAAGGGCCATTGAAAAAGAACGGAGGCGTCGTACGATGCACGGATATGAAACCCTTGAACTCGGGAAAACTGAAACCAAGCGTTACTGCAAAAAACGTATGGAGGAAGCGGACCACTACCAGAAACAACCTGTTACATATCACCAGGGGGAGCTGCGCAAGCTTTGTAGCAGTAGTGACACGAGTGAAGCTGACTTCAGAGAACAAACGGCATCTCCGTGGTCGAGAATATCTGAATATTCTGATTCTTCTTATGATGAAGGTATTCTCACTAAAAAGCTTTCTGTCTTTTGGAACCGGGTGGATCAGAACACCCAGTAAATAGACGCTTGCATTGAACGTCGTGCGATTTTCTTTCACTTTTCCTAAGTTTAGCACCTCTATCACTATCTACCGTCCATGTGCATTATTTCTTAAAGCACGCAATGTATATTTGTCTTTATAGTAAAAGTTATACAAAAAGGGTTTGACGTATGCTGTAGATACCATCGTATGTGTTATCATGCTGTTAGTAATGTAATAGACGTTTGTGTTGACAGATGAGAAGAGTTCAGAAGATGACGGCTTTGAAACGGCCAACTCTAAATTGCGTAGTCAGACCGATGAAGAGGTAAGTAGAATGACATGACTTGTTTAAATTAGAATTTTTGTATGTAAATGAACTCTTCTGTGATGCTTGTGAAGTGAGAAAGAGGAAAATTCGAACGTGCCTTTGCCATTGGATTCATTTAGTAGATAATCATAAATGTTAGGATGTTCTTTTTTCTATTGCAGTACACCCCCCGCTTACCCGTGAGTATATACTTTTGCAGTCTCAGATGGAAAAAGATTTTAGTCGCGCCGTCTCAATGAGCGGAGCCACTTACCTCCTCTCTATGACTTTAATCTAATTCTTCATTTACCATTCATCTATCTTTATCTCGTCATCTATCTTTATCTCGTCATCTCTCTCTCTCTCTTCATCGACCTGTCTCTATTACCGACCACGTACGTACTGTTGGGGGAGGGGGGAGGAGGGAGGGTCACCCAGTCCAGGTCTTGTCTTGAGGGGAAGGGATAGGGTCATCCTGTTTGGAGGAGGAGGGAGGGCACCCCTGGACCATGAGCCACCTGAGTGGGGGGAGGGTGCCAAACCATGAGCTGCCTAACCCTACCCCCTCTCCCCTGGACCTAGAGCCACCTTGCCAGGAGAAAGGGGGGTCAGACCAGACAGACAGATTGAGGTCGGGGCTGTCTTCAGTATTGCGTCATAATGTTAATGTGAGGCTGTCTTGTTTACCTATATTTTCATCTATTCATCCATCTATTTCTTCATCTGCCTATCTTTTCTTTTCTTCATCTCTTTTCATCTATCAATTTCTTCATCTCTCAATTCTCTGCATCATTTCACCTCTTCATCTACCTATCTTTTCATCTCTTCATCTGTGTATCTCTTCATCCATCTACTTTCCAAAGTAGTACAAAATCGTATGTAGTGCAACTTGGGGCTAGAAAGGACAGGGTTTTTTTCATTTTACATATCAAAAGCTCTTTAAAGTTCAAATATCAAAATGGGATATCTTGAGACTAGTGAGATTTTTATTTTGATAACTAGTAAGCTACCACCTCACAATATGTTATATTATAGATTGAAAAGCAAAGGATTGCTTAAATTTAGTTGCAAAATTCAGAAACATGGTGATTGTAAAAAGACTTTTTTACCAACAAAATTTAGTGTTCATTTCAGTCCAGCTGAAATAAAGTTATCAGTAAATTAAATCACAGAATTAGGTGGGGCACGAATGCGATAAGCATTCTTGTTTGTTCAAACAGTCCTTTTCATTTGATCAAGTATGGAAGATTTTACATGGAAAACACCTGTAAAATGTCGTATAATTTCTATACACATGTAATACATGTAGATAATACAGGAGTCAAACGTTGACAGTGCCACCAAATTGTCACCCGAAAGCAATATAACAGACACTCCGAACGTAAGCTACTGTAATTTGAAGTGTTATCTTTAGAAAGTATGTTACCAAAGTGAGTCAGTAGCGGATCCAGGAATATCTAGAAGTGATTAAACTTATTCTGGTGATGAAGATAAAGATTTATTTCTAAGTGGATCCGGTACTGACGAATAGGATTGGTTTGCAGAAGTTGTAGTCAGAATAGTAACTGAAAACCTTGCATATATTTGTCGTGTACTACCATTTCTACACGATTTTTATTTGCTTAGTAAGGTGACACATTTGAACTGATAGTATAGATACATCTTACTATCTTTTGACTATGATTTGCTGCGTGCCATGCCATGCTGTGTTTCCTTTCATATCTAAACTTAGTTTTACGTACCAAAGCCAGTTCACAAACCAATTTTATAAGTTGTGACCTTTTCAACCACCTGATTCCAATTCTAACTCAGAAGAAGTTACAATTAATGCCAATGGGATGGGACCGATATAGGTGATGAACAGGTAGAGCCCATGGTCAGCAACGAGACCAACACCATCGAATTCCATTGTAACCATCTCAGAATAGAGTCAGAGCAACAGTTCGAATCAGGCAATGTGATTAACCATTATAGGAAACAACATGACAACGCTTGTAAGAAAGTGCACACATGAAATGTAGTTGGCTGTGTTGGTGCGCTTTTTATGAAGTAAAGTTTAGCTATATTATTAATGCATCTCGACATTACGCAGTGCACCATTCGTGTATCCTGGAAAAGACGCTTTCCTTGTTGGCAAATGAAGAACCTTCTTGAAACTTTCGTCACACTTCATCATCATTGCAGGCTATAACACCATGGAACAAGGACGACTCCAGTGCAGTGGACTCTGGTATTGGACAAAGTTCTGAAGCATCTGGATATACTAAACGGGGTTTGTCATCTAATGAATGTGCTTAGATATAATTAGTGTCGGATATTCTTGATTCATTTGACATGCAGACAAAAAAACCCCCCGAAAAACCCCCAAACATTTCGATAATTTTTATTCTTGTGTGTTGTGTGCTTTACATCAGAGCTGAAATCATGCTTAATGTAAATATAAACATAAATCTTTCGTATTTTAGAAAAGACGCTACAGGAAGGAATGTGCAGGTTGTCAACGATCAAATCTACCATGTTTGAAAAACCGCCATCTGAGGAACCCGCACCGCCAGGTAAATTTACCGTAGCTTTATCAGTGAAAACTCCCTGGCTCGCGTCCGGGCTCTTTTATTCCGTGATATGTCCTTGAGGCTCTGAACATTTTCGTTGGACTGATTTTAGAAAACTGGAGAGACTTCTTCGAAGCAGAAAATGTAAAAGAACGCCGAAGGTTAAAGGAATTCCAATCGGGAGGACAGACACAAGAACTGCCACCAATTCAGTACACCGCTCCGCGTCCAGTGCTCGTGCAAGGAGATCCTGGAGTTAGATTGGTCCAGTCTGTTACGGTGTCTAGTCCCAGAGTAAGTTACAATCAACGTTGGTGTTCTTTGATGTATTATGGTCATGAACAGCAGAAATGATGCACCAGATATTGTTTTCTTAACACTTTGTATTTGTGCTTGCATTCAATTTTTCATGTTGTCAGAGTGAGTCCGATTCCGCGCGAAGGTACAAAGTAAATGCACTTCCTGGAAAACTAGGTGTTCAAACAATAAATGCGTAAGTGCAGTCTAATCTTAGAAATGTATTTCTGTTGTGTTTTCAAAGCCATTCGATCAGAAATGTCCCTGTAAGGTATTTCCAATTTTTATCGACTCTTCGTGATATGTCCGTTGATAATTATTTGTCACTAAATGGAGAAAATATTTATGTCTGTGTTCAATATCCTATAACAGTGACTCTGGGTCGACAAAATATGGAATGATTGATATGCAGTGGACATCGGGAGTTCCATTTGTTTCGAGTCCACCGACTGGAGAACGGTTGCCACAGTTACCGGATCATCAACACTCGTATGATAGCAGGTCCGTACAGTTACGCTGTATATTGCTGAGGAGTTTCACTTCAGAATATTTTCTGCAATGAAATGATGATGTTCGGTCTTTAACAGCCAGGGGGTTCCCTTTAATTTTCAAGCACGGTTTTTGATATCACGTCGAGTTTTGAATTGCCAAACTTGTGAAACTTACCGAATTTATGTGCATGTGTGACAGGATAGCACAGTCGGGGCCGAATTCCAGCACTAATCTTCCGGACATCAGCAGTCAAGATCAGACTCATATAGGTCACAAGGGCAAGGACACGACTGGACAGGTGTATGAATGGGATGGACCGCTGCCTTCTGCCATGCTGTACAAACCAATGCGCCCAAGTGAACCCAGGATACATCGTGCACACAACAAGCATCACTGTGATTATTACAGGTTCATCAAGAAAGGAATGGCGAGACATATACCTGTAAGTTTGATGACTTCCGATGTTGCTACATTTCATTCACTTTGTTAATTAAGGCAACACCTTCTTACTAATTGTACTCGACTAAATGGAGTATTGCGATACTGTACTGTACTGTATTTGAAAAAGTGCCATGTAACTATGAGCTTTACATGTGACAACCATTCCATTCAGGCTCATGGACTATTTATAAATTAGTTAGAATACTGACTCACAAACGTATTTCATACCTTTTAAGACCAGAAAGCGTTGCAGTTGTATTCAACAATTTTTACCAAACTAACTTTGAACACAGGTTGGGAGATTCTTAGTTAGACAGAGAATGACTCTACAACTCTGTGATACAGATGTGCCTTTGCCAGGTAGGGGCGACACTTTGTCCACTGCATGCCTCTTTGAATTGAGAACCCTGAAAGTCATTTTATTTTGAGTTTGCAAAATTTGTAGTTTGGACATTTTGCACCCCTGTATCCACACTGCAAGCAATGAAATGTATCCCACGACTACATTGTCTTTCACACTGTCCATTGATCCTATATCCTACATTTTTGTGAACAAGCAAGTTTCGCAGGTAGAAAAGACCTGAAAATAGTTTGCTTTGTTGACGAAAAGAACACCATATGATGACATGTAGTTAGCTTTCAAGCATGCGAAGTTTTTTTACCCTTTTTTAAGATCGTTTATTGCATGAGCACGGCTATTTTATAGACTTTCAATCTGCCAGTGTATTAGACTTGAGTATTATTTTCTTCTCTACTTTGTATGCATTTTAAATTTTACGGTACCTCTTGGATTGCATGTGTACATCATATTAACTAGATTCAAAATTATTGACGCACCAAATGTCTTTAGTTTTACACATTTGTCTGAGCTATGTATGTAGAGGTCGGCAGCGCAAGTATTGTTTGCTCAGTTTTCACTTTAGTGTTTGTCAATTACAATGATGTGATTGACAAGAAGTTCAAGTGCATTCATTTTCAGGAAAACTACAACAGAGAAACATAACAAGGAATTGCCGAAAAAGTAACTAATTCAAATAAGAAATATTAACCCACAGGTCGTCAGCATTAGAAACAGAAGAAATCAAAGTAAACTAAATTGAAACAAGAAAGTCCTCCTGCGTGAACGCAAGAGGCATACCACCCACCGTGTAGCAAGTGCTCGCTCTGCTGTCCTATCCGGGGGGTCCTGACCTGGCCGGGGGGTACCCTCATCCTGACATGGCTGGGGAGACCCTGGACACCTCTCCCCATCCTGACCTGACCAGGGGGTGGGGGTACCCTGGGTGCCCCCCGGAAAGGACATGGAACCAGTGGAAGTATGGGATGGAAATGGGGTACCCCACCTGTTAACAGACAGACACCTGTAAAAACATAACCTCCCGTCGTACCACGTACGCAAGCGGTAAAACATTGATGGTTGGGACTAACTTGTAAAAAATGGAATGTTTTGAAATGTTGCTGGGGAAAAATGTACCAAGGAGCCTATACTATATGTACTCCTTTTACTATTGGAACATTTCTGTCTTAATTTCAGCCACCAGAGCGCATACCCTGTTTACGTGATAAGGGAAGGGTAATGAAGAAACACACTAAGCATTGTGAATGCAACAGGACAGAAGAGCAAGAAGATTCTCGCGAAGATAAAGAGAAATGCAGTTTTTTGCCGCCAGTGACGTTAAGAACATTACTGACTGCGAGGTCATAGCTTCAAGAATATGTGTAGAAAAAGAATAAAATTGAAAATAAAATGGGAGTGCTGCAATTTTTTAAAAGGTCTATTCACACTTGCATGAAATTATTTTGATTATGGGTCAATGTATTAATTATTTCTTCTGTGTGTCCTCACGAGGACTAAAATTGGCCCAGAAGCGAGAACGCAAACGCTAAAGACAGAAATTTTACGCAGATGTGAATACATCATTATTCTTGCGACAGTATTTTTATCATGTTAAAAGTCCTATTTGTTGGTGGCTCGTTAGAATGACCTTAGTAATTGGTTTCGGCTTTTCGCTTCAGAAGTTTGGGAAGGTGGTGGAGATCTAGAAATGACATTTGCCAAGAATGTAAATTAGTTAGTGGCTCTATTTGGAGGTGGTGGGGACACCTCGACCCTACATGCTGTAATTGAACTTTTTGCACTCATAGGTGGTGGGGACACAAAACCCTACTTTTGAGAGCCTTTGTATCCTTTGTGCCCATTTCACCCTTTACCCCTTCATGCCCTTTATGTTAGAGGTGGTGGGGAAACCTTAACCTTACATGCTGTAATTGAACTTGTTTGAGCTTTTTCCATTCACAAAAACCTAGTTTAAGTACCTCCATGCTTCTTCATACCCTTCATGGTAGAGGTGATGGGGACACACCTCAACACCTCAAATTTGTTTGAAATTTTCCCACTCAGGGTTGATGGGGACACAAAAACCTAGTTCTGATTACCTTGGTGTCTTTCACATCCTTGTTAGAGGTGGGGACACCTCAACCCTACATGCTGTAAATATCAGGCAGTGAAAGTTTTACCAGGTGCCTTATTGGGTGCGAAGGACATGAAGGCAGGGTGCAAATGGCACAATGTTAAAACCTGTATGAATCTAAAATATTTTCAAAGTATAAAAGAATTAGTTTCAACATTTAATTAATTTATTATAAATTACAAAAAGAAAATTAGATGTGTACAATACAAAGCCTGAATCAAGAATGATAAAGATTTTAACTGAACTATTATTTGCCACACAAATGTGCTCCTTAGTTTCACTTTAAGATTGATAACTTATTTTGGTCCATTGTCTTATGATTATATTCTCAGAATTTCATTGTTACTGTTCATATGAACTGGTACAGTTTTTAGTCCAATTTAAGTACATGAAACATTGAAAGATACAAGTTCACGACAACTATGTGATGTAAAGGATGCAGAAGAAGAGCATTAAGGAAGTGAAAGGAGGGTGCAAAGGTAGGGCATAAAGCCCTTGGATGTGGTACAAGGTCCATGGATGTGGTCCAAATCCCTGTCCTAGACCCTTGGATGCAGTCCAAGGCTCTGTCTGAGACCCTTGAAGGCAGTCTGAGGCCCTCTAAATTCAGAGAAATTATCCAGATATAAGCCCAGAAAAATAAATATAGATCTGGATCTTAACTCAGAAAAATTAGATCTAGATCTAAACTCAACAATTACATCTAAATCTAACTTGGAAAACTTAGATCTAGATCTAAACTCAGAAAAATTAGATCTAGATGTAAATGCAACCTTACATGCTTTGTACCCTACCTTTCTGCCCCTTCACACCCAACCTTTGCGCCCTTCATGCCCTGCATTTTTGTCCTTTGTACCCTATTTTTGTACCCTTCACACCATTTGCACCCTCCCTTTGCACTCTTTGCACTAATGAGCCACCTGGTGAAACCTTCACTCCCTGATATTTCATCACAGTTTAAGAGTGACAAAAGTCTGGCTGGTGGTTGGGACAGTTGGCATGGCTGGAATTGAGGTTAGTTCACAGAAATATGGTTGCATGGTGGTGAGGAACCATCACCAACATATTCAAATTTTACACATAATTACCTTTTTGCACTTACACTGCACAATGTGAGTGGAATGGGTAGGTGTTGGGGACCCCTTTCCACAGGTAGGTGTTAGGGACCCTTTTCCAAGTGTAAGTGCAAAATTATTACTGTAGTGAAGTATAAGTGGAACAAAGTCACCCTGTACCAAAAATGTGGTGAAAACTGTTGACATGTTGGCTGGAAAGCAGGTATATGATGTTTGGAATTTTAGCATACATTATTGTCCTGGGAAGAATACACCAAAATACTTAATGACCTTTACCAAAATGGTAACAGTGAGCAAACATTATCCCCATCACAGCTTCAAGTGCTGAAATGGGCACTGGTCACACTTCAGTAACCTACCCAGTAAGCACTCACCACCAGGGTGCACCACAGCATGTGATGCTGTTATTTAAGTGCTTGTTAAACTTAACTAGGGCTAGATCTGTATCAACACACCATGTAAGACATCTTGAAGTACTACAAATAAATCAGCATTTGTACAGATACCTCAACTGCAGTAGTTATGTTATCATTAATGTAAATGCAACATATCAAGAACAAATTAGTATGTCTATGAGTTCTGGCAACGAAACCTCAAGGTAACCATACCACCCAACATATCAAATACAAATATGGTTGCTGGGTGGTGGGTAAGTGTAAGTGAAAAAAGGTTACTGTGTAACAAAAATTGTACATCAAAAATTCCAAAGGTGGTGGGGACACTTGCAGAAAGGTCACTGCCCAACAGAAATTGAGCAACATACATTCCCATGAGTCACCTCTGTGTAATTGTTACACAACTTGATATTTTAAATAATTGAGACGACTTTGATAGTTTTGTTCATGTCTAGGGGAACAAGTTGGTGTTACGTGTTATTTGGATAAAAAGGAGAAGATGTGTGTGAACACACAACGCATCATCAATTGCAATGTACTTTTCAAATAAAAAGACTGTTTTACATTTTACTGAATAAGTATTCAAATAGATTTATAGATGCATTGTACTGCAAGGACACATTTACTATGGGCGAACGCGAGGATTTTCTTTGAATTTCCGAATAACTTGGCTTTTGCTTAGTGTATGAGCCTTTAAATTAAATTATTTGTTGTTCAAACGTTTTAACCTTTTTGCTCTCAAATACTTTAAATGCCTTAGTAAAGACTTGGAAGTCAGCAACGCATTCCTTTTTTACATTTGAGCTATACATATATTATTCGCTCATTTAAAATTCTGTTTTATGTTTATATATTCCAATTGTCTTTGATAAAAGGCCAGGAATAAAAATGTTCGCAAAGTATGTTTGCTGTTTGTATTTTTGAGGGCTTTAATAAGAGAAATTGATGCAGAGATAGTTAAGTGGGCACTATATAACTAATTTTCACTGGTTTGAGTTGGCTGTCAGTAACAAGAAGGAACACCTTGGCACTGAACCTCTGAAGTTATTCTTGGGCAAAATTCTTCAATTTTCGGACAAGTTCTTTGAATGAAAATCCTTACCCGTCACCTAGTGTTGAACGCGAACACTAATAGAGAGGGAGGAGGTACTGTAAATGTAACAGCTCAGAACATGGCGGCTTCTTAGGCATGTTAATACTGCTTGCTGTAGTTTTTCCGGCCGTTGCGGGTATGTATTCATTTTTACCCTTTGTAGTTTTTATGGGTGATACAATACAATATTCTTCATTTCGATGTACAATTAGATTTGGCCGTGTGCCTGTATGATTTGGACACCGAAACTTTAAACTGTAATACTGCTATCTTGGGTGCTGCTATCTCCGGGTAGAAATTATCTAGATCAAGTAAATTATTGTAACCAATTAATTATTGCTATTCAAATAAATATGTATGCGTTGCATATAATTCCGACAGGTCTGCAGGTGTATGAAAAACAAAATGGTTATTGTCATTTGTTAACAGACAGGCTCACTTTTGAAATTAGTCTCAGACAAATTGTTGATATTTTTCAGTGCTCCCTGTAAGGGTGCACTTTCTTCAAATTTTTGCTGACTGGTTAGAGTCAGCTTATTGATTATGAAGGGGGCACATATTTTTCTGGGAAAGGGCACATAGCATGCTTTGGCAGTTTTATGATAAGTAGGCCCAATTTAGGATACAGTCATTGGTGGGAATTTGTTTACAGGAGAATGATGTCATGACGTCATTTTGCACGAGCCAGCAATGGGGTCAACGACCAACGTCATTTTTGTCTTTTTAGTGACACTTTTATTTTACCATGTTACATGAAATACAGTTATCAATCATGTATGTTGTGCATGAGCTGCACCTAAATGTTGATCTATCGTCAAAGTACATTGTTTGTGAACAGTATTCAGCGATTAGGGTGCAATGAATATATTAGCTGTGGGGGGATTGGGGGGGGGGCTTCGGAATTTGTTGGTAAGAGAGACTGCATGAGATTCATCGGACTACTTTTAACAGCAGCTGCTATTCTTTCAGAACTAGCGTACCTTAAATTGATTGGGAAAACTCATTGTGCATTAGCTTATATTCTGGGACCAATTATGATTTATTCTGGGGATGAGGGCAAAAGCATAGGCAGGATTACACTATATGCTTAATCTCCGGCTCCCGAGAAGCATAAAACGTATTAAGGATTTTGCTCCTACCCCAAGAAAAAACCTGTGAGTGTAAAGACGAGTCCATTTGTCCATGGAGACATACTCAATTTCTTCACAATTTTATTAGATGAAACATCTCCAGGAACGCTTTGTACAAAATTTAAGTACAATTGTTAAAATTAAATGTGTGTCAGTTTACAGAAGTCTGCTTTGCCAAAATTGAATGTTACCTGACAAATCTATTAGAATCTGTTGCCTGAAATTTACAATATTATTTATAGTTGTGGTTACATCTGACGTTTTCGAACGTAACAATGTCGTCAAAACCAGGACCATTTTGCTATATCGTTACCTTCTTAAACCAATAACCACCAATTAGCACATTTAATTGGATAAAGAAGTCAATTTCATTTCATATTTTATCTGAAATATTTGCTTTTTAGCAATTAAAATACAGTGTAAAGTTTTAAGAAATTTCACCATCCCAATGCTAAGCAAAATAGAAATTATCTTTGATTTCAATGGGCATGAAGGCCAACTTCATCATTGAAATACTCAAAAACAGTAGGGTACATCTTTTTCAAACTTCACCAAGTTATTTCCATGTTCATTTTCAACAATTTGCACTATAATTTATTTTATTCGGTCTTACGGGTACAGCAACCTTAAATGTTTGACTTTCTTTGACACTAACTTTTTGAGGGGAGAAGATTGGTAGTATGCTATCTATTTTTTGTTAGGGTGCATTTGCCGGGAAGTGAAGGGCGTTTTGTGGGGGTCGCTCACACTGCTCCTTCTAACTTTATCCAGGATCCTAAGGACTTTTATGTCCTGCTGCTAGTGGGGAATTAATAACACCAACGAGTCCTTCACAGTTTGCAACTGGTTTACACATTTATTACACGGTTACATGATACAAGTGATATTATTGAAGTTAATGAAAGTACTGACACTAAAATAACTGACTGAATAACTGACACTAGATTCAAATTGGGAGCTCTTTAAGTAATAAGAGTTTTGACCACTTTCTATAAAGTGCAAAAACTTTCATAAAGTTCCTTCACTTAATTAATTTAAATAATTTCTGGATCCTCGCTTTTGCTGACTCGCTCTGGTCCACACCAACGACTATCAGCATCCTTCGGATTCCTCGTACACCGTTCCCTACAAATAGAACTCAAAACGGATCTCTCAAAAGTACTCCCATATTGTGCTGAAGAGGACAGCTCGACTTGCCTTTGTAGTCCATCCTGAGTCAGTTATGGACGTTTTCTTCTTGTGAGCCTTTGTTGCGTGCGACTTCACTACACAAGATGGGTCGGTCGTAAAGGATTGATTTGTTCCAATACATAAAACGAGAATCCTGAAAATCCAGATTGATTGAAATGATACGCTAAAGATTTCTGTGGTGTGTTAAGTAAAAGCGTTTAATGTAGTGATAAAGGTTGTGCGTTTTGGCAGGGAAACGTGTTGGGTTGTGTGAGGCACTGTGTACTGAGTAGAATAGCAAGTGGAGTGAATAGAAAGCGCTAGATAGACTTGTTGGAGATACTCCAGCGACATAACGTCTCCAGCGTGCAATCCCCACGTCACACAATCAAGCTACCTCATCTCTGTGCCTTTCCTTGCTGGAAAAAACATGCAGTCGCAGTGGCCAAGAGAAATGATTTAGCACTAGTTCATGTTGACGAAAATTATTAGCATTTATGGTTCTAAGAATGAAAAGGACATTAAAGGTTGCTTCGAACTGTGTGACCTCGTTTTGAAATAGTTGTAATAACTTTTGAAGCAACCCTTCACACAAGATTTGCAGAATCATAGATTACTATGAAGTTATGTCGTTGCAATCAATATTTTTGTGAAAAAGGCCCCAAGGGTGATTTTTTTATTTTTCACGAGAAGCACACCTAATCTGTCGGATTTCGGAGATGGTTTAATAGAACCGTATCTACGTTGAAAAGGAGGCTGCAAATGATGGATCTTGAATGTTTTTAATTGTGACAAATCCTGTGAAACAATGCAAAATGAACATGGCATGTAGGAAATCGTGAATCCTAAAATGAACTATGAAACTTCAAAATGTTTGCTGAACAATTCAAATTATCTCGGAACATAAACTTGCAGATAAGAATATGGAGGACGTTCAAGGTAAAACTTAGTTTGAATTTTAAAAATATTTCGGAGTAGGAATAAGGAGTATGGGAAGAAAACCTAATACAGACGGGTTAAGATTTTTACGATTGCATTCAGCCATCTTGTATGGATCAGGGGATTGATTTCCCTTATCTGTACGAAAGGCAGAAGAGATTTCTTTATAAACAAGAAAGTCCTCCTGCGTGAACGCAAGAGGCATACCGCCCGCCATGTAGCAAAGTGGAGACAAAGAGACAGTTG
>JBCAUG010472546.1:0-15509 GCA_038406175.1 Haplosyllis leylae
TGTTGACAAATTTGTTACTGTTGGCAGTGTATGGATAAAGTGATAAAAAATCACTTTTGTGCTCATTGGCGGTAGGCAGAAAAGTATAAAATTTGGGTCGGCAGGATAAGGGTTAATAACATATTTCTGCTCATTAACACTTTTAGTGATTTGACATACGCAAACACCATAGTATTAATTAGCTGAAAGCGGAAGTACATAAAAAACATGGTTTTAATTAGCTGAAAGAGGAAGTGCATAAAAAAAACCCATGGTTTTAATAAGCTGAAAGTGGAAGTGCAAATGAAAAAACCATGGTTTTAATGAATTGAGAGCACAAGTGCTTTGGAAGGCATACTGCTGTTCAGTACTTTTCTTCCCTGCAGGACATTCGCCTTGTGATTGCCAATTAGATCTACTCTAATCACCTCTAATCCACTGAGGTTTTTCATCAATTAACTTTACTACGGCGTTCGTGCTATTAGGACACAGTGGTTAGCGACACGGAGAAAGTTCAGAGTTTACAAAGGCTGTTGAAAATTTTGCACTGTTTTTGCTATTTTTCTTATTTTCAAGCAATGATAATCCAGCCCGATTTTAATCTGATTGCTTAATCGTTTTGGATGTTACAAGACTACAAATATGTTCTCATTGATTCCATTAAATATCTAAGAAATTTAAGCAATGTTTCTGTGATATTTTAAATACCAAATTTTGAAGTCCTGCCAAATATTGCTATTCCAATATTTACATTTTCCATCACATTATGCCCATCGGAACAGTTCATTGCTTGGGGTATAAAATTATCTGTACTTGCGGTTGGTGCTTTGTCCGCCTCGCTTCACCTCGTTACGCGATCCTATCAAACCAAAGTATTGTTAAGTTCAAGTCGACATAGAAACGCATCGGTTCGCATCAGTGAAGGTCTACTATAAACGTCAGCGCATCTCCGAGCAACGTTAAGGCTAAAAAACACAGACGTTACATACCTTATACTATTATTGGCTCTTGGATGTTTTCTGCGCTGAAAAAGAGTTCGCATCTAACAAAACATTACTATTTGGAACGTTAAGTGTTAATTATATGTTAATCTGAGATTATTGTGGATTTAACAGAGTTTTACTCACTTAGATTTACACGGGAAACGTAGAATTTGGATTTATCAGTTTCTGGGAATAAAGTCAAATAAAATCATCATTTTGCTCATTGTCTGTGAAATATATTGCCAACGTAATGACATTGATAAGCATGGAATTTGGAAATATGTAGATTTTGGAAAACTATTAAGTGATTTAAATTCAATAAGACACAAAAATGACTAAAACCGGACAAAAAATGAGTAAAAAGGACAACAAACAAGAAAAGACGCCGTTGCTAGGTAACAGTGGTAAAAACACCACTGACAGCAACGATAATGTCGACAGCGCTGTTGACATGGAGTTGTTTTTCTTGGTGAGTAGTAGCTGTTTCGTATCCATGGTAACCCAGTAAGTTTTGTAAGGCTCATTGATACTCAAAAACGTCAATACTCAAGTTCAAGCAACTTTGTCAAGTTAGGTCGGAGCATGCTTGGAATTTGACCCAACTTGACAAAGTTGCTTGAACTTAAAGCAGGAAAAACTTGACTGATTTACAACACCGAATGTGGAAAAAAGTTGGCTATCACTCGGTGCAAACTAGCTGTAAATCTTTAAGCTTTAAATACTTTTTGAGGATTAGTATTTAAGGCCTGTTCAGACGTAACGTTTGCATTGCCTTTAACGTTCAAGTTTAACACAGTACCTATGATGACGCACACACAGACAATAGATGTCCACCCACCACAACATCAGTGTCCAGCCATTCTCTGCTTTTGCGCCTGCGTCACCATCAACGCCATGTTTAAATTTAGCTCAAACATTAACATCGACGTAAATGCAAACGTTAAGTGTGAGACAGCCCTTAATACTGCGTAATAGATGATTATCAGCACTTAGTGACGGAGCATGTTTAATTTGTAACGTTTAAGGGAAATGTCCTGATGGCATGTTAAAGGTCACACACAGGGTGAAGTCGCGACATCTCATAGTTCCCAGGACTAATTCATCACGTTTTTCATATAATTCAAAATATGACGTTGCGTCGTTGACCCAATTGGCGGCACGTGCAAAATGACGTCAGGACAACATTCTGTGTAAACAAACTCCAACCAATGACTGCAGCTTAAATTAGGACTAATTATAATAAAACTGCCAAAGGCTCATGAATCTCTTGGGACAGGATGTTACGAAGCTCCCGACTCAACCACTAATGTGACTCTAACGAGCCACCAACAAAAAGATCTATCATGTCAAGATCATTCATTTTTAAGCTGCATATGAAACCTAAAAATACAAAACATTGAATACAGAGTTTTATTTTTCAAACGCAAAGTTAATGTTGAGAAATGTCCGTGAACTATTCGGACTTTTTCGTGTTTTCACGACGCACTGAGATGAAGCCTAAAGGAAGGGGTGTAATTTTTCCATACCAGGGTTTAGAGGTGTAATTTTTCCGTACCAGGGTTTGGAGGTGTAATTTTTCCACACTAGGGTTTAGAGGTGTAATTTTTCCATACTAGTTTTTAGAGGCGTAATTTTTCCGTACTAGGGTTTAGAGGTGTAATTTTTCCATACTAGTTTTAGAGGCGTAATTTTTCCGTACTAGGGTTTAGAGGTGTAATTTTTCCGTACTAGGGTTTAAGTGCCGTAAGGGTGAGATGAATATTAATCATTGCAACCAGGGTTTTAAAAAATAAGGCGTCCTTGACCTTTACGATCGAGTTCCGTTTGAAGTGAAGGACCCTCACGATGCTTAGAGTCCCGTCACACTAAACAAAAACCGAACGCGAACGCCAGACTATTAAATCGCCATGTCGAGTTTCATTTCGTAATCGCTTTCTGTGAAACAGCCCTTTGTATTAACAGTGAACACCCGTAAGCGTACATCATAATGGTCGTTCGCTTTGTCGCGTTCAAATTCGCGTTCGGTTGCTGTGAAAGACCCTTAGACCAGCGACTCTGCGAACTGAAAATCCTCAAATACTCTGTAACACTCGATAACAGCATTGTCCAATCAGTGTGTAGAGATTCATTATATTCAGAAATGAATTCAACTTCTCATCAAACATGCAGATTTTTTGAGTTTTTCCTAAATAACACAAATCTGACATTTCTAGCATTGTTGTACAAAACTGACATCAAGGGGATTCCAAATCAGCAAAAAATAAAGTTGCCTCCAGTGGGATTCGAACTCACAACACCAACCATCTATGGATTAGAATTCTAATGCCTTACTCACTCAGTCAATCTGTCATCCCTTGATTGTCTCAGATTTTCAGACCCTTATAAAGTCATGCTCTATTGAGTTAAGTGGAGCATGAAACAAAGTCAGAACATTCTGTTCAACACATGTCTCTGTGGATGATTTGTGTTATTTAGGAAAAAAACTCGTTTGATATGTTTACTTATATTTTCCATATCATGACTAATATTTGGGGAGTTAACCGACACTGACAATAAAATGGGCAGAAGTGACGTTTATAATGTTAAACAAACAGAGATGAACTGTGTACAAAGCATTGTAATGATCGATCCGTATCTTCAGCGTAAACCACAGGGATAGAGCCTGCCGTAATTCATACATACGTGTGCCGTGCAGATAGAGTCACCTCGTCCATGTTAATAATTCATTGCCAATTCATTACGACCACAATACAATCCGTATGTGTGCAGTGCACACTAGCGCACGTGATGACCATGCAAAGCAATGGTTCTTGTTTGTGGTTTCGGGTACCAGTTAGCGGGTTTTGGGTACCAGTTTTTTTTTTGCAATGCACCACAAAATACATTTGTTGATGAGAAAGTCATTTTCGTTCAAAGATCTCGAAATATAAAATTATTTGGAAATTAAATCAGAATGAAAACGAGACAAGCCTTGCAGTCAAGCAGCTCAGCTGATTGGCTGCAGGTACACGGAACGATTCTGCAGCTGATTTCCTGAGATATGGAGATTTTTGTCAAATTGACGCATGAAAATATTACAGATATCTATTCGACCTGATACCAATTCGTAAACAAAAAGAATTTTCAATTTCTGATCACAGCAACAATTTTCGGCTGTAAGTTCCAATTTTACCAGATTATTTAGTAAAATTTAAATTCAAGTCAAGTCAAAACGTCAATTTCTCCAGCTTATCACTGCTTTTATAACATTAAACTAGATATGGATATGAATAGGTACTTTATGAAACCAAAAAGTTCGTTGCATTCACTGGATTAATTTGCAAGGTTCAAAAGAAAAGATAACACAATCTTCTTGGAGTCGGTGACTTCTGACAGCGATCACCCTTTTTGGATTTTTCCTGAATTTTTCCTTTGACACAATAGTTACGTTACGTGTGAACAAGGCTTAAGCTACGAGCCCTTCTTTCAGAGAGAACACATGACAATAGGATGATATAAGATCTTTCTGATCACATTTCTGTTCCCGGTTCTCTCCTATCTCACAGTGCTAATTTCGTGCTTCTGTTTTAATGAGACAATTAAATTTAATTAATGTCCAATTAAGGACTTTCACATTGAGGCTGATTGGATTAATTGATGAATGTCCTGGGCCCGGAATACGTTCCATTCGCTACCCACGGGTGCCATGTCGTTATAAATTATGTATCAGTACAAGGAACGTTGTTCCCAAGCTTAAGGTCTGTTCACACGTACTTTTTGTGTTTCCGTCAACGTTCAAACGTAACATAGTGTCTGCGGAGACGCAAAGACAGAGAATGGGTGTCCACCTATTACAATACCAGTGTCCACCCATTACAATACCAGTGTCCACCCATTACAATACCAGTGTCCACCCATTGCAATACCAGTGTCCACCCATTACAATACCAGTGTCCACCCATTGCAATACCAGTGTCCACCCATTACAATACTAGTGTCCGGCCATTACAATACCAGTGTCCACCCGTTACAATACCAGTGTCCACCCATTACAATACTAGTGTCCACCCATTACAATACTAGTGTCAACCCGTTCTCTGCGTTTACGTCACAACCAGTAAATGTTTAATGGAAACATTGACGTCGACAAAACGTGTGAACAAACCTTTACACAGTTCCTTACGAATCTGCATTGCGGCTTCGAACTAACAATGTTATCATCTTCGGTCCAATTCTGTGCAAACTCAAGCCTCAAAAAAGTAACATGATTATTTTACTAACACCAAACGGATCAACATACAGAAGGTTACTCACTGGTCCCCGACAAGGAACTGCGACATTCTCCAATGAGAAAAGGGCGTGCATGGTTCAATAAAATATTGTGAAGCAATGGTTTTATTTTGTTTGTTGTGTCTTTCAGGGAGAGTCTGGAGACGAGGGTCTCACACTCAGATCCAGTTCTTATAACCATAGTTTTATTTTGTTTGTTGTGTATTTCAGGGAGAGTCTGGAGACGAGGGTCTCACACTCAGATCCAGTTCTTATAACCATGGTTTTATTTTGTTTGTTGTGTATTTCAGGGAGAGTCTGGAGACGAGGGTCTCACACTCAGATCCAGTTCCTACGATCCTAAGTCAGAGATCGGCTGCTACTTCCGGGACGGGAAGCGACGAATCGGTGAGTCACGTCTTTTTGCACTACTTGACATATTGTTTTGGGTATGGAAGTGGAGGCGAAGTGACGTCATTTTATGAAGGATTTTTTTATGAAGTTCCCACAATATTTTCCGAGAAGAAGTGTTTTTGCGTTCGTTTCTGCTGAGTGTGAATACATCCTTAGGATTTAAAGCGAAAATGTAAAGTCGACAAATGTGTTCCGAGCAAATTCAGCTCTGCTTACTGAAGAACAGGCGACAAATATCTAATCTACTTTGGCGTTGGTGGTTATCAGTAGGAAGAGGAACTTCTGCAAAAAGCAGTAAAAGATTCTCAGAATCTGGTAGAAATTTCTGCATGATAACTGATTGTACATTCTGTGTAGATCTATTTGCTAGAGATATCGCTGTGAAACCATAGCTCAGCGTAACCGAACCACAATAACTGTAGTGGAAATAACGTTTCAGTTAGAAAAGAACAAAGATAAAAATCCCACCATGCATTGTACTTGATTCAATTTCATTCAAAATTCCTTTGTTCTGAAGAATTTTGACATTTAAATCGGTTTTTTAAATTTGATTTATCGTTTTTCCGTCTGATAATTGAATCCGTTGTGCTCAACGCAGGGAAGCGTTGAGACGTCTTATAACGGAAACAATGCTCGTTTAATCTAATCTCCCACCGGACTCATCCCCATCCACCGCAATATTACATAAAAAACCGTCAATCAAATGTTTTATCTGTGATCATTGATGTCCGTTTGTTTGTTTGATTGAACTCGAATTCTGAATGGGCCAGCAACAAATAGGCTGATAGACGGTTGAAGGTTGTTTCCAAGGTTTACATTTTGTGGAAAAAAAGTTTTGATATGAAATGAAAAATTGTCTTTGCAATTTGAGAATTCCACAAGTTCTAAGAAGACAAATACCAAGACATGAAGAAGACCCACCACGTCTTGATGGTTTCTGTCGTCTTTCGTTCCGTTGTGTTTTCTGATCGTCACCGGAAATTACTTGACGATGAAGCCAAATTACTTCCGGTCTATGGATGAAAGAAATACTGTACTGTCGTGGAAATGAAAGAGATTACAATGGAATAAAAGTCATCATTTCTTTCTGTAGCCTTAGGGGCGTAATTTGTTCTTTCTCGTGAATTAAATTAAAGTATTGTGTCAGGCGCAGAAGTGAACGTTGCTACGTTACTGTGGTCGTCATTAGCAACTGAAGTAATTGAGTTATCAGACATATTTTAAGTATATTGAGAATCCAAATGTAGGGAGCAAAAGCAGCTGTATGGAATGTTCTGGACAGCTGTGAAATAACGTACAAAGGCCCGTTCACATTGAGCGTCAATGTCAACGTTGTCGTTGGCGTTTGTATTGAGTTGAACATACTGGGAATAGAAACGGAAATATCGGAACGCGTTCTCTGCGTTAAATCTTTGACGTTGACGTTGACACAGAAAAAAGTAAACGTTACGTTTGAACGGACGTTAAGAACGTCTTTATTCTCGACGCTTGTGCGTCAATACTTCACTATGAACGTGATTAAACGTGAAATTGGTGACGTATTTGTGGCCTTTTGTGCCGAAGTCACTGAGAAGTCAAACATCCTTCGGGTAAGAAACTTTCCGCACTGTACAACAGCTGTTTTATGAGAAATTCACAATTGTAGATATTGCGTTTCCTTAGCAATAAGACGCTCATACGCCACACAGACGGTGAAATGTGGCAGCAGCCGGCGGAGATATTCAAAGTATGCACCGACGCTTGAGGCAAATCTACGTATCTGGACAAACGAAAGTCACTTTGACTCTTGACTATTGACAATGATCACTGGGGGGAGGGGGGGGGTTCAAAGGGGGAAGGGGGAGCCAGGGATGCCTGTATCCCCCTTCGGTCTAATTTCATATTCATGTAGTTTTCATGAAATATCTAGCCAAGTAATAGGTCTCCCCCCCCTTAGGAGTTCACACCCCCGTCTGGGTAATCCTGGATCTGCCACAATATAACAAACAAACAAAGAATCATAATTAACACGATTTGCAATAATCTGACAAATTGTGACTTGAATCAGGTGGCTCACTGAAACAGGCTCCTTTATTATCATACAGAAATGTTTTTTTTTTTAAAATTTTTGGGGGACATAAGTCCCTTTCGTGGTGCCACTGATACCCCTGTTTTGGACTTCTGGTGACGTCTGCCCTGGGTTTCAAAACAGAATACAGAAATGTTAACGTATGCAGCCGTAACACAATGGCAAAGGTACAAGAGAGAGTCAGGATTAGCTGTTGAGTCTACAGGGTGCCATAAAGAGCTGCGTCTGAATCACGTGAATTAAGTGTTTCCGGTGTTTCCTGGAACGTCCGCTACAGAACGAGGAAATGGAAACGTTTAGAGAAAAGACGAGGACGTGGAGGTCAGCGGCGGTGCGATCCATCTTCCGTCAGGGTCGTCGTCAAGTCCATCTCAACCGTGATAGGGGTTATGGTCGATTTACACTTATGATCTATTCACACCAACGATTTGTTGAACCATGGCGATTGCGATTGCACGATGATTGTAATTGTTTACTTTGAAGAATAAGAAGAGTCTTGCAAAGTTTCAGTAGTAAGTTTTGCGATTAAAATTCCTGTTCACTCCACAGAAAAAAATCTCTCATTCATCTGATCGCGATCGCAAACGTTCATACAGGTGTAAAATGACCTTAAGACGTCGTTCACATAAAGCGATCTCGATTACAAAAGCGATTCTTAGGAAATGTAGCATTCACAATGACGGCAAATGTCAAAGTAAAGTTTTGCGCGCGCTTCCCCAATCGCTCAGTGTGAATGGACCTTTAATAGGCCCTAATAGGGAAGGAATTGGGTTAATGGCTCAGGGCCAGTTTTGACTCGGTCACACTGTTGCACTAAATCTCCCGGTCCATTGAGATGGTAAGAAGCCGAGGATTTGAAAACAGCTCGACCGGCTACTGCCACAATACAAGACGTATTGGAACCAGTCAACAGGTCAATGCATTCTATTGTGCCTCACAGCTGGCGACTTTACGAAATCTTCGAAGAAATATTTTCTTAACGATATTATGCCGACAGATTTTTGAAAACATTTTGGAGGACATAAGTCCTTTTTGTGGGGCCATTGATACCCCTTATTTTGGACTTCTCGTGGTGTGTATTCTGGGTTTCAAAGCCAGGGTGGGTCCTTAGCTGGAGAAATTCGCCCTTTGAGAAAAATATGATGGAAAAACAAAAAGAAACCGCTCAAATTCAAATCCAAGGAATGTACTGCCCATTAAGAACCTTCAATAAAGACGATTCACCATTTGTTAAGATCACTATCCACGAGAGAATCAAACATCGGTTATGTTACAAAAAATCCAGGGTTGTTCCTAAAATAAAACCCAGACGAATGTGAACCTTGATTTCCACCACAGAACGTTTCCCCTGTGTGGAGAAGCATCACCTTTGATATTTGTCTTTTTTCGTGATAAGGAAGAAATGAAGTTTTTTATGGTTAAAGGCTTGTTCACACTTAATTTTTGCGCTTTCGTCAATATCAATGTTTGTATCATTAATCATTATTTGCAAACGCAGCGAATGGGTGGACACTTGTATAATGTCACCAATTCTCCGCGTTTGTGTTTGTTAACCTTGAACGTTGACGGAAACACTAAACATTACGTGTGAACAGACCTTTAGCTGTCATGTTTTTGTGAAGGGTAACCGCCCACTAAACACGTAACACTAAACGTTACATGTGAACAGACCTTTAGCTGTCATGTCTTTCTGAAGGGTAACCACCCACTAAACACGTAACACTAAACGTTACGTGTGAACATACGTTTAGCTGTCGTATCTTTGTGAAGGATAACCGCCCACTAAACGTGAAACACTAAACGTTACGTGTGAACAGACCTTTAGCTGTCGTGCCTTTGTGAAGGATAACCGCCCACTAAACGCGTAACACTAAACATTATGTGTGAACAGACCTTTAGCTGTCTTGTCTTTGTGAAGGGTAACTGCCCACTAAACACGTAACACTAAACGTTACATGTGAACAGACCTTTAGCTGTCTTGTCTTTGTGAAGGGTAACCGCCCACTAAACACGTAATGCTAAACATTACATGTGAACAGACCTTTAGCTGTCATGTCTTTGTGAAGGGTAACCGCCCACTAAACGCGTAATGCTAAACATTACGTGTGAACAGACCTTTAGCTGTCTTGTCTTTGTGAAGGGTAACCACCCACTAAACACGTAACACTAAACATTACATGTGAACAGACCTTTAGCTGTCATGTCTTTGTGAAGGGTAACCACCCACTAAACACATAACACTAAACGTTACGTGTGAACAGACCTTTAGCTGTCTTGTCTTTGTGAAGGGTAACCGCCCACTAAACACATAACACTAAATGTTACATGTGAACAGACCTTTAGCTGTCATATCTTTGTGAAGGATAACCACCCACTAAACATGAAACACTAAACATTACGTGTGAAGAGACCTTTAGCTGTCATGTCTTTGTGAAGGATAACCACCCACTAAACGTGAAACACTAAATGTTACGTGTAAAGAGACCTTTAGCTGTAGTGTCTTTGTGAAGGGTAACTGTCCACTAAACGTGAAACACTAAATGTTAAGTGTGAACAGACCTTTAGCTGTCGTGCCTTTGTGAAGGATAACCGCCCACTAAATGTGTAACACTAAATGTTACGTGTGAACAGACCTTTAGCTGTCATGTCTTTGTGAAGGGTAACCACCCACTAAATGCAAAACACTAAACATTACGTGTGAACAGACCTTTAGCTGTCATGTCTTTGTGAAGGGTAACCACCCACTAAATGCGAAACACTAAACATTACGTGTGAACAGACCTTTAGCTGTCATGTCTTTGTGAAGGGTAACCACCCACTAAATGTGAAACACTAAACGTTACATGTGAACAGACCTTTAGCTGTCATGTCTTTGTGAAGGGTAACCGCTAAACACATAACACTAAATGTTATGTGTGAACAGACCTTTAGCTGTTATGTCTTTGTGAAGGGTAACCACCCACTAAATGCGAAACACTAAACGTTACGTGTGAACAGACCTTTAGCTGTCGTGTCTTTGTGAAGGGTAACCACCCACTAAACACGTAACACTGAGCTGTATTGAGGCTGCGAGCGAGCGGCTTGAAGACGAAACATCAAAGACAAAATCAAAGTTCCGCATTCCTCTATATTTAAAATAAAATTCAGCTATTCAGTCCTTTAAAGTAATCATCTTTTTCTGTTAAAAATTTGCCAAAAATAGACATTTTTAGTACTCTCCCATTTAACGCGTTAAATATTTCCTGGAAGAGATAGGAATGATGTCCATGAGTGGATAAACTGCAATTGTAGGTTTTTTTTGTTTTCGGGCTACAGAACAACATGGTTCAGCGTCATAGAAAGTTTTATTGCACGCTAAAGAAAAGATAAAGGAAAAGGATTTCACTGTAGATGGATGTTATCTGCACCAGACACTTTTTCAGTAGAAGGTGAGACAAACCTCACAGGGATGAAGCAAGAAGAAGGCTGAGCCTGCACGCTGTGTGTACGGATGCCGTGCATTCTCTCGTCCTCAGTTTGCGTTTGAGTTTGCGTTTGCGTTTACTTTGAGCTACATTATACTGTCCTTGTGTAAATGGACCCTGGTATACCAGATATTTTACATTCGGAGAATGGTAAGTCAGTCCAACGTTATTGTTTTGGTTTGCCACAAACTGTCTGTTTAGCAATGAATATTTAGTCTCAAACTAAAACGCAAACTCAAACAGAAACTCAGGATGAAAATAACTCGTGAACACCATGCATCCCTCAATCGCCACAACTCATGTATCAGTGAGAAAGGACACCTCAAGGGCCCCTTTACACCAAGCGTCAACGTCAATGTAGCATCAACACTGCGATGACACCTGCGACACAAGCTCTCATTGACCACAATGGAGACACTTGAGAATGGGGTTGCAACCCATTTTGGAGTGACTAAATTGTGGTCGATTAGAGTTATGTTGCAAGCGTCATCGCAGCGTTGACGCTACATTGACGCTGACGCTTGTTGTAAACGGGCCCTTAAAAGAAACACTTGCAGAGATAATTGTATCGGTTCCCCAGAGGAGCAGACGAGAATAAATCTATGTCTGTTACACAAGAACCTAGGGAAGTGCTGTTGTTATATTAGATCTAATGCCTGAAGTGTGAAGGAGTTCTACAAAGCAAGCACTTGAATTCATTGCTTTGATTTGTTCCATTTGATCTTTGTTTTATATCCAGAATTTGCATAGACACAAAAAATTAATATTATTTTCTCTGGAACAAAATAAAATCGAGAGATTAGGTGTCTTTTTGGTGGTTTACTAACAAACTTGTGCCAGACGCGACGTCAAGATTTGACGTCATGACGTCATTTGATTAGAGAGACACGTTCATAAGACGTTGTCTGCTTCATAGATATATTTTCAGCTTTTCACCACTTTGAAGTACAAAAATAAAAGGTTCTGAAACAATAAAGGATAAGTCTAAAGCAATAAGCTTCAAAAGCCTAATTCCATTTCAAAGCCTACAAAAGGCCAGAGTGAAGTTGTAGGCTTTCATTTCATTGCATCAGCTGGTATTTTGTTAAAACGTCCTCTTCCACCCAGTTTTTTAAATGAAATTCCATCAATTCTAAAGCAGCCGGAGCAGAATATTCATCAACATCCATTTGCATGTTGAGTGTGACAGTTATGATTAAAATTTAAGTTGAAATGAACAGTCTTGGATTAGTGCTACATAAAAGGCAGACAGTTGGATCTAGTGTTGCAGCATCAACATAATGGATGCTAATTGGTTACTTTGTTGTTCCTAGACCTAAAAACAAAGTAATATCTTTGTGTTTACAATGTACATTCAGGATTGTTTACACTTAGCGTTTTCAGTCCATTAGAGCCCATTTATATCTAGCGACAGCGATGCGTCTGTGACATCGCTCTGAATGGTTTGCAAAGCGATTTCCAAGTGACAGTCTCTTACACTTGGTGTAACAGTACAGGACAGAATTCATACGTTTGATTTGGGAGCGATCTCGCAGCGGTGTCGCAAGCGCCAGATGTAAACGGGCCCTTATTCTGTGAAAAAAAGAATGCAGCATTTAATGGACGCCATGGGCTGCGGACCCATTCTATCCGTTATTCACACTGTCACCATTGACACCATGATAAATAATAAAGGCCTGAAAATGGTGCGTTAATTTTGTGAAAGAATAAAGGGCTGAAAAACGCTACATGTAAACACTGCTTTACCACACATACATCACATTGATGTACATGTACATATATGGAATCAACAGCTGCCTGACATTATAAAAGCCTCAGTGATTAATCAATAATATGAGATAATATACTGACACTGGGCTGACAATCATTCCTGGGGCTTCACTTACTGCCTTTGTTGTCCATTGATTTGTGTTTATACTCAACACTCCACAGCTCTTCGTTAAAGTGCAGATAGTTAATGTGCAATATGTGTGACGCAATAGATGTCAGTTTAAAAACGAAGATTTATTTTAACTAAATATAAACGAATCAAGTCTCACTATCTATTGTAACATACAGAGGAATTTCAGTTATTTTAAACAGCCAATATCATGAGTTTTGTGAAGGAATATATAGCAAATATTAAATGGTTGCAAGGGCAATATTAAAAAATTATTTGACCGGATATTTAGAATGGCAATATCCAAATTCTTAATATCTGGTCAAATAATTTTTTAATATTGCCCGTTTTGCAGCCATTTAATATTTGGTATATTATTATTAACAAGATTAATGAAACAAGAGGATTTTAACAGTAAAACTTTTATTTCTTAAATATTTGAAAAATGAACAAGTATCACAGGTGCACGAATAGATACAAATAACAGTAGATAAACCATTCATGTAAGAAAACAATTTTCTTCTATTTTTGAACATTGAAATTAATAGTGATATTACTGTTGTTGAACAACATTTTAGGGAGAACACTTGTGTTCATTGGCTTGTTTTCTACATTGCTAGTGCTAATACTAACTGTTGATTTTGGTTGAGGTGCGGCAGAAATAGTATCTGGATGTGGGAAGTCGTCACCTAATATTGCCTGTAGAAAATCTTTTTCTTGTTCTGCGGTTAACTCAAGCAATTCTCTTATGGTTGGGGTGTTCTCATTAGCATTGTTATTGTTAACATTTTCATTTTTGGTCAGATTTACTGATGTTTCTATTTTTTGTTGCTTTGGACTTTTTACAAGTGCATCTGACAAAGCTGATGACATTTGACGTTTCTTAGTCTCGGATGTCTTGGAGTATGATTTTATTGTTTCTTCTTGTTTGTGCGATGATACACTCATAATATCTCTTGCCTCAAATCCACTGCTATCCAGAATTGTTATGCAAGTTCCCCTGATGCAATGATTTGTGTATCTTTTTATTAATCCAGCATTGTGTGACAAATTTGTCATGAACTCTCCAAGAGGATTTTTGCCTATTCCTTTATTTTGGTAACCACCTTCATACCACTGTTGATTATCCCAGGATATGAATTTCTTTGGTTTTTGCCATAATTTATGACAATTTGGATCCAACCTTGTTAGATGTAACTCAAAAGTTTTCACAGGACACAGCAAAGAACCTATTAAAAAAGAATTCATTAGTTAAGAGTTTATCAAAATTGTATGTAACACAAAAACTTATTATTTTCACATTGACGTTTCATTTTAGGTTGATAGATCTAATTACCTCTTTTTTCGTACATCTTTCCAGAATTTGTCATCTCTGTATCATCTTCATTATGGTTTTTATCAGCTTCTTCCTTTACTTGTATAACATAAAGGATGCCATCGGGATCCCTGCATACCTTAAATAGAAGATAAAACAGTTTTGAGAGTGTGATAGATGCCAGTCAATAATTTTTTAACTATGAAATTTAATGACCGCATTGATTGTTATGCTCACCTCAAATGTGTCTTTTGTCATTGATGCCAAGTTTTCCCTTCCTCTTCTGCATCCATAAAATAGCACATTAAATAGGCATAACTCTTGCAGAATATGTGCATTTGGCAGAGTGTATTTATGAAAATACTGATCCAGTTTTTCCATGTCTTCTTTACATATCACTGATTTGTGTTCGATGTTGCCTTTCCCTTCTTTCTTATTTGCTTTAGTTATTGCTTTGAAAATTTCATTGCTTCGTGTGAAATGTACATCTTTCATTATGTCAATACCTCTTGATGCTCTTAAATATCTGCCCACCGCTGCTCTAATGCATTTCATGGAACTGTTTTTATATTTTTCTGACTCTTCTGGTTTGTCTGCTTTAAAAGTTTTATACTGGCCATCATAATAAAATTCATACAAAAGCTGTGGTAGTTCGTCATCTCCAATGTCATCTATATTGAAATCCAAACCTCCATTCTTTTCCTTGATGTAATTGTTAAGGTGCTTAATCCATGTTTTTGTTGCATTCTTTGTGTTATCTGGTACTGTTTCTTGCAATAATTGCTGTCTTTGATTTTCACTGTGAGTCGCAAATTTAGAAATTGGAGTTTTTTTGCCTTCCGCATCCATCATGAACGCTTTGTCATTCTCGTCAATGACGCAATTATAATCTATCTTTTATGTCATAATTAATTAATTATGATGTAATTAGAAGATACTTTGTAACGTCACTTAGAAACAATTGTTTCCAGTCAATAAACAGCGGGCAATATCAAGAATTAATCCACAAAAATGTAGCATTGAAAAAAATGTGATACGGCGCACTAATAACAAGAAGCCCATGGGCTTTATGCAGAGCTGTTGTGGCTTAAATTGTCAGAAAGATGTCAATTGGCAAATGACCAAACACCTGGACTATGGAGGAGGTTCACAAAAAAAA
>JBCAUG010472657.1:0-15508 GCA_038406175.1 Haplosyllis leylae
TTCTCATTTTCCTATTGTTTCTAAACTTGATTCAAGTTGATTAGTTTACATGCAATCCGCCGCGCTGATCCCCCCTGGAGTCAGCCCAATGTGGCTTTAAAGGGTTTTTCACACGGTACAATTGCGACTGTGAAATTTCTTATCGTAACTAATAGGTTCAATGCAAGTGTTCATTTGGTGCGATTGCAACAACACCAGTAACAACCTATGTTACATTCCGGTATCCATGTCAATCCATGAATGTTTATGAGGCTAATGGTGTGTTCACACTGAACGACACTGAGAACGATATATGTAGCGATACCGATGAAATGACCAAAATTAGCCAATGGCATCAGTGACAGGGTCTCAGTGCAGTGTGAAGTGCTCTGCATATTACAGTGGAACCCATAATTCTCGTTGTCAGTCTCAGTCTCTGTATCATTCTCGGTGTCGTCCAGTGTGAATAGACCATAATGATGTTGTAAGAAAAGCTAATCGCAATCACAAATCATACCATGTAAATGGGCCTTAAAATACACTCATTGACGTACTTAAACTGAAGGTCATGTCACTTCTAATAATAGAACATTGTTTACATATTGAGCGCAATTAGAATCAGCTTCAGTCAATCAATTATTAGTTTTTGTTCTCAGGTTAACCTTCTGTATCCAAAATAGCAAACGATCTCCGAACACAACAATTGCGGAACTTCGATTTTCGAATACTTGTGTACAATGGACGGTAATTTATTGTTCGAAAAGATAAGCCCCATTTATGGCAGCATATCAGATGACAGCCGTAGTACTAAGCTAAAAATTGACCTTTTGTTAATCGCAGTACGTGAGGGATAATATCTGTACCATTGCGCGTGGGAGTAGATCCCAAATATAGACGAACATTGAGACAAGTTCCGGCGATGTGAATGGACATTTCCTGCCTGGTAGGGATCTGTTTAATGATTAATTAGACTAAGTACGTACATATGAGACGTATCAAAACAGATCTATAAGCTTGATTTTTTTGTGAGACGGTTAGTACAAAAGGGCAGCACAATGACTGCTTTTAGCTGACCTGTGTACTAATATACGCATACAGTGTTGATGAAAGCACACATCTTTTGTGAACTGCATTTGAAAAACTGAAATGAGATACAGGGTACATATTCCTGAGATTCAACACTTCTTTTGTTACGTTGTGATACCGGTGTAGCAGTATGATACTCCTCCCCATTTTCCAGTACCCTTATGGGGTATCCGCAAATGGCAAACCTATTTCTGTACACCCCTTGGTTGGGTAATACATCTATTTAGGGTGTGCTGAACAAACCAGAGGGTGTATAGAAATTGGGCAATTGTTCACATTTGAATGGGTGGTTAGGTGAAATATGGTGCAATAAAAAAGGTACACCGGACTGGTCATTAAAACCCACGGGTCTTTGTGGACACAAAATTAAATTGTGAAAAGAGGCAAAGATATTGTTACAATACTTGAACAAATTCCACTTGAAATAGTAATTCCCACCATGTCCCATTGTTAAAGCCAATGCCACGTTTCAACTCATTGTCTTCCTTAGGCTTTCTATTAATGGAAATGTCACGAGAACAATTTGATACTATTTTTAAAGAAAAGTTTTATATGTCAAAGCGGCATCTAATTACTTGTCACTGGTCGTAACCTTTTGCATCCGTAGATCATCTGCCACTTCACTCGGTTATAGGTAACACATATGGTCATCATTTCGTATTTTCTTTCTCGCCAATGATCGAGTTCCATAGTACAGCAACAAAGTAATTACGAAAAAGATAGAAATTCAGGTGCAACAGTAACATTGTTGCCATGGAAACTAGCTCGCCTTTGATGAATGAGGAGCACAAAGGACAGAAAAGAATTTTTGAGTTTTTCTTTCAATGTTTTACTGAATTCCACGAATTTAGTGGCAAAATTTTAAAGATATCTTCAATTAAAAGGATTATTCGAACCTGCAGTCTCTTGCGTATGAGACCAGTATGCTACCACAGTGCCAGTAAGACACAGGTAAAATAGAGGATCTTTAAACTGACCATAATTTATGCTTCAGTGATTTGTCAGATTTTTTGAATTCGCTGAATTCACTGAAACTCTGTTCCATTTATGGAACCATTATCAATTCTATGATCCTAGTGACGCAGATCTTTAAATGAAGTCGCAACCTCAAACTCCTACATTGATGCAAGTATTTTCCTTCACCAACTGCCTCTTAATAAATTGGAAACTTCCGCCTCAATAATCAGTGCACTTGAAAAAAACTGAAAATAATTTCTCATGTCATTTGTAATTCTCTTCCAGTTTAAATATGGAAATAATAATACTGAGCTGCAGATCTCGAATTACCCTAATTTCCCTCATTTCAGAAGGCTGTGCTAGAATGATGAATAACCTGACAAAGTGATGGATAATAATTCCAAGAAACCTGCTTCTTCTTCAAGACCTGTTTATAGGATTTGACAAAACTCCCCCTAAATAGTTTACAGAAATTTTAATGAGAAATTTATCAAGAGTCATTTTAAAAGATTGAATTGTCAAATTGTCTTAATAAGTTTGTGAAATGTTGTGGCTTTTCCATGCCATTTTGAGAACAGAGCATTATATTCTAATTCATGGGTTGCATTCAAATGGGAGAAATGACTACTTGTTTGGGTACAAGCTGAGAAATTCATGCCCATTTCAACCCGTGTAATTCCTATTGAAGAAAAAATAATGTCATTTTCTTTAGCTAATGATTCTACTCTATCATAGTAAACTGTACGTTTTAGAGATTCTACATATCAAGAAAGCCGCATTGTCGGGAAAGATTTCCTTGGTAGAGATCTGTGCCCGTGGTCGATTTTTGTCTCTTCCTTTGCTGGAAAATCTATGCAAATACCATTGCATATTTTCCACCTAATTCCAAAATATTTTGATCTGTGTTTGTAAGCAAACAACCTACGACGGGCCTGGTTACTGTTCTTTGTCCTGAAATGCCAACTAAACTCTAAAGACTGAAATTCTTGAACTTTAAATTCGTAGAAGAATTTCCAAGAAATGTGAACAATACAAGCAAGGTCTACCACCCCCCGTTTCAGATTTTTTCGAACTCATTCCAAATCCTTTGGGCATTATCTGTTTACCATTCATTAAATTTTCATCTAATAAGAGCCGTGATATTCAGATTGAATCGTTTTTACTTCACAAATTATCCTTTCATACACCCATGAAGACAAATTGATTGAGGCAACGAATGCAAATTTACATTTTCTGTGGAGCTGTTGTTTGTCGGTATTACGACTTAAATGTCAAATGGGCGAAAGCCTGTTAATAGCTTGAATCGTGTTCTTGGTGAAAGTGTCCTTGTCTTTGTTGATATTCCAGTGATATTGTTTCAATGCATCAGGCTAAGAGAAAAGCTAAATATAGCTGAGTGAAATAGGAAACTTAGATGAATAATTAAAGATGCGGGAGAAGCAAAGGATAAACTCTGATAATAGATCTATATCTACTCCACTTGTGACCACCCCACTTCTACTTTCATAACTGATGTATATCTAAAGGCTTGTTTACACGTAAAGTTTGCGTGTGCGTTTGGGTCAACGTTTGCATCAATTTTTGTATTGAGCCAATGGTGACGCACATGCACACGCAGAGAATGGGTTTGAACCCATTCGCTGTGTTTTCCATAAACACAATGTTAAAATTTTGACGCAGACGCAGACGCAAACGATACGTGTAAACAGAGCTTAAGTACGTCCTATACCTGTTTAGGAGTTGGAAAAATGAAGGGCTAATGGCAATGTGATCGTTACATAATTCAGCACACATAATAGATTACGAACCTTTGGGATATTGTCACAGCTACATCAGCAAAATTAGACATTGTTGATGATATTTTCTTGCAGTGGTCACATTACATCAAAAACGAACGTTAATTACACGGACTTGTGAGAAACATTGATCCCCATTCGTGTTCTTGTTTAGCTTGAGGTTGAGGTTGAGGTTGAGATATAGGCGATAATAACATACTCGACAGTTAAATCAAGTATATTTTAATATCCTCACATGATACAAAACATACTCAATGGTTAAATTGAGTATGTTACGGAAATTGAGGATTTTTTGTAACATACTCTATTTAACTGTCGAGCATGTTATTTTCGCCGATATGTTAACCTCAACCTCTGCTGGAAAGGATAAACATTCCAGAATCTAGCTATGGTTTACAATTCGCTTTTCTCTGCCAGGAATCTAAACTTGGGGGCTTCGAAAGAGTTTCTTTTCTTATGAGCCAATCATCTAAAGACTGACATCCAAATTTTTACATGAACAAATCGGGAAATCAGTATGAATAGATGTGATTGGTACATTTTAGAGGGAAATAACACTAGCTTAAATGAAAATGTGTGTTATTTTCTGAATGTGTGAAACCTTAAACAAAAAACCTAAACAACAAAGCAAACAATACAAATATTCAGACATCAAAAATTCCCTTTAATAATCTACAATGTAGCCGTTAAATTCTTCACTGGAAGAAAATACTCGGGTCTTTTTCCATTCTAGATCATTTCCAAACCACTTCTCTTATGTTTCCAGGTTATTCGTCTTTGTAAAAGATCAATAAAAGGTCGTCTGCGTCACAATAATTTTATTATTAATCACTTTCAAATATTAATGAAGTAATGACTTTGAATTGCAAACACGAGGTACCTGAGGTAAATATTTATTTAACGACTTTCAATGGAATGTACTTTTTTCTCTACTTCATGAAGGTGTTTCTTTTTGGGATGTGTTCCATATTTAGCATGTAATATTTTGAGAGAGCTTGCACCTTTTTACACCAAGGGTTGGAATGTTTATGCATAAATTATTGAGAAAACGAATCATGTCACATACTGGCAATTATATTTATGTTTTATTCTGAGGTGTGTGTATGTGTGTGTGTATTTGTATGTGTGTGTAGGTGTGTGTGTGTGTGTGTGTGTGTGTGCAAAATAGATGACACTAGCTTGTCGCCCGCACTTTGTGCGGTGTCGTGATTTGAACTGTTATGTTATTAAGCTTCCCGTGCAAATCTGGAGGAATTGGGACACATTTCTAAATTTAGTTTCTAAACATTTTAGTTAAAACAATTGTGTCTCAAGTAATGTGAAGCTTATTGGGAAAACAGTATAAACTTCAAGGGAAACGAAAACAAGGACTGAGTGAACGAGAACGAGTGAACGATTTGTTAACTTTTCTTCGTGATTTTTCACTTCTGGCCGGTATCGCAAAATTGGAAAGTTCAAGGACGAGTGAAGTTATTTCCCAGACCCAGGTTTTGGCTCAGTGTGAAAGTAGAAATGAATCTTACCTGTCGACCATGATACCAGCTCTGATAGCATGCGCCACCGACCGAAACTTAGGCTTATCATCACCTCTTCTTTTGATGTTACTCATTGACCTTGTGAAGGTCAAGGCTAACCAATCCCTGACCTCGGAGGGCACCGCGTCCGGTTCCACTTCGCTAAGTTCATCCTCATCGTCGCATAACCGCCTGCCGGAAGAAGAAGTACCAGAATTATTTCCGGCTCCCCCTTTTTTACCCTGAGAAGACTTCCGCTGGAGTAGCCTCTGGCTGAAACTGGGACCGCTGCTGGTTAATGCATCTTTTGATGCGATCACCCCAGTCAAAGCTTTCACCTTACTGGGCGATAATGGGGGAGCCGTGGTAGTTACGACCGGAAGCCCTGCCTCTTTGGATTTACCATCCTTTCCGCTATGTTCAGGAGAGGCACTACTGATCACAATGGTTTGCTGCTTCGAAACATCTGGTTGGCCTTTTGATGATAGATCACTTGGTCTTGTTGATGTTGAGTTAGTATTAGTATTAATCTCTGAGCTGGTAACTTTGTTGTTGGTGTCGCCACTGTGCTCTCCATTTCGCTCCTCAGTTCTTTCGGTCCCGATAGTTCTTTGCAAATGTGTATCACAAGGTTGTTTATGTACATTATCCTGAGTATTTGTGTCACTGGAAGCTGCAGTAGATCTATTTTCCTCTTGTAAGCAAGCAGAATTTGTGGTAGTAGTTGTAGTAGAAAGACCTTCAGTGTTTTGATTTGTGGATTCAGAACTGTGCTCTTGAATGATGACTTTGACATCGGTTATTGAAACCCTTTGTTGTTGTCCTTGGTGATTCTGGATTTCATTCGAATCACTCATTGGTTCATTGTTATTTGAACTTATAATAATCCTAGTTTGATCACTAGAGCGCGAACTTTTGCGTTCATGTTCACTTGAACGTGAACTCTTCCGTTCTGTTACACGTTGATCTGAAAGACTGTTGCTGCTGGGGGATTTACCGTTGGCCAGTATTTGGGTCACGTGGTCCTTTATGGAAGCCAATGATGTGTTGGATGAACCCCTACTGGACTTACCTACAACGCACTGTTGCTGAGAAGATAGAGGAGAGGGTGTTTTTGTTGTAGCCACCTGGTGATCAGAATCTGAACCAACCATTCTACTAGTAGGGGACGTCTTTTCTGACGGCTGGGGTTGCCCGTTCATTTTCAGAGTGAGCAGTCTTTCTTTGGGTCCAGCCGAGGCGAGGATCTGAGGTGTCAGGCATGTCTCGCACACCTCCACTGAGGGCATATTCTCCGAAACGCCACTCAGTTTCTTGCCGGCGTCGCCTGTAGAAGACCGCGAGGACCTGTCCACATCACCATGGCGACAACCAGGAGATGACGTCACTTCCTTAGTGGCGTCACCTCCGCAGCAAAAGAAACGCTGAATTTTGATTTTTTATCCAACTAGCTATTACCAGGAAACATAAAAGCATTTTAAAAGTACTTCTGCATGCAATGCCCCATGAGGGGATACAGCAGAATAATCCTCATTCTCCTTCTCCTTCCCTTTTGGTGTAAAAAAAATCCACTTGTTCAAAAAAGTTCGATTCTTTCGTATTTTTAATGAGCGATCCTCCAATTATAAATACACCAGCTGTTTTCGTACGTGCCTATTGAAAAACAATCCCGCAGTAACTAAACAGACATTAAAAAGTAACAGGTGCTAGTAAAGTGGTAGATAAAATCCAGTACCAAGGTATTCCCGCAAGCTTACGTTTATGTGATGGGTCTAGATCAAGCAGATATTATCCAGGTTTGGTAGTCAGTCCTTTTTCACGTAATCCATCGCTTGATATCCATCCCTATATGGTTGTACGAGAGGAATTCCGCTCTAAGCTCGCGTGGAAATTGTCCAATAAAATACAGTCTTGGTGGTTCACTTTTCTTTGATAATCCACTGCATAAAATGCCGCTCAGGTAGACCTCCTAAGACACCTACATGTGGGTAATGTGTTTGTCCATATGGAACAGACTGCTAGGTAGTACAGTACGGCCTAGGAACAAGCTGCAGTGTGATGCTTTTCGTTTTCGTTCTTCATGAATAGAAAGATAGTAGCATCAGCACCAGCTTCACTCAGCAGCTGCTGCAGCAGCCTAACCCTTGGACTGCTTCGAAGCTGTCGCAATCATAACCGTTAAACTTATCGGAAATATTCACTACGGTTTCCTGAAGCTTGTTTGTTTTGAAACTTAAAGCCAAGGTTATTGCAACAGTTACAGTGCTGTTGCCAAAACTACCTTTTGAAGGGTGTTTCTGAACAGAAAGTTCAAGTTAAATCAAAGGGTTAGCAAAAAGCTGCCATTGCCACTGCTGAAAACTGATGGCAGATGCTGAAGCTGTATAAGAACAACCAACTGTCTTAATTGGCTTTTATCTTCCTCTGTCTTAATTAGAATACACAGCTTAATCGAGCTTAATCCCAAATCCTCGTCAATACCTTACTGTTACTAATCCATAGCATGTCTTAAACGTACTGGAGCATTGATCTCTGATCTAAGGGAATGCGTCAGCTCTTAGTTTCACCTCTTTCTCGCCAATGCGGCATTTGAGGCAATGCGGTCTGACAGTATTTAACTTTATATTAACCGTTCTCTCGGGTTCGAGACTGCAAAACTACAATGTTAATGAGCAGGTTTAAGGGAGTAACCTTGAGGCTTGTTCACACTTAATATTTGCATTCTCGTCAACGTTCAGGTTTAACGTGGTATCAATTGTGATGCAAATGCAAATGCAGAGGATGGGTGGACAATCATTATCTGCATTTGCATTTGCTTCACTATTAATATAATGTTAAAAACTAACGCAAACATTGACGTCTACGTCTTCGCAAACACAAATGTTATGTGTGAACAAGCCCTTAATTGGGCCCACAGTGTCTTGACCCGCTCTGAATTCAAAGCAACTGCTGCCGTGCGCATTACCTTTGGCATTTCAAAACTCCCTTGTAAATCAACATGTATTTAATGCGAAGTGTGACTCTCATACGGAGTACGAGACTCTGGTGCTGGATTTCCAGCAAACAGCTTCTCGTTCTGCTGCTTAGTGATAAAGTCTCTTGTCATTACTAGCTAGTCCTATCAATTGACTATTTTCAATGCAAAAATATAGATAGTACCTCTGCACAAACAAACAAAATTCAAATGGTATCTCTTAACATTGTTAAATGACGTCCAAAATGATGTCATGGCAGCATTCCCTGTAAACAAATTCAATCCAATGAATGCAGGTTAAAGTATGCCTCCTTGTCATAAAACTGCCAAAGGTCCTTAACATCTTCCCAAGATGTTAAGGGTCTATCAACTCAACCAATAAGGTAATTTTAACGAGCCACCAACAAATAGGTTGCATCCAATAGAAATGCTTAATTCCAGACACACTTTTTGCATGACCATATATGTCCATGGGAGAACTTTGATAAAGCTCACTTTATGTAGTGATGATAATAATGGATCGCAAAAATGCTAAGATTCATATGCCCAGGCTTTGATATTTAAGTTTCGCAGATTTGGTACAAAGGATGGTAACAAAATGTTTTTGTGTGACACCCAAAATGTACAAAGAAGCCAACCTTTTCCATTAATATGTCACAAACCAACTGTGTAGAGTAAATACAGTTTAATACTTTGACATTTTAATTTGAAAACATGTTTTAAAGCCAGTGGTTATTGATATAAAAATGCTGCCGCTTTTGGATAAGAATAGTCAGCTGACTATGTACTTGTATAGCCTTTCATATATTACCAATGATATATGTAGCAGCACATACGTATATACGTATAACTAGCATTGTTCGTTGTATTATATTGGTCCAGCTTGCTACTCAAGTGATGCTTTGTTGACAAGGCAAATACTTGTCATGAACAAATGTGAAGCTGTGGCTGGAACAAATGCTACATCAAACATAGAGTAATGCTACAAAGTGATAGCTTAAATAATTGATCAGAGACGAGGACTGATGCTAACTGAACATACGTACGGTACAAACCAGCACTTCTTACAAGGCACCAAATACAGTGTAAATCCAATACAGATTAATTTCCGATGAAAACTGGATCCACTGGTATATAATTTACCTAAAGGTCCTTGGGTGATGCCAACACTGTTTGCCAAGAAACATGGATCAATAGAATCACAAAGCTTGTAAATCTGATATTATTCCAAACTTAAAATGTCCTTAAATCATCACGAATACCTTGCCAAGATCGTAATAGGCCTATGAGCTCACCGAATGAAAAGTCATTTGAGCACAGAGAATTAAATCTAAAGTAACCTATGTATGAATACGTCTGGAGGCTTGTTCACACTTAACGTTCGCGTTTGCATCTACATCAATGTTTGCATTATGCTTTAACATAGTACCCTCTGCATTTGCGTTTGCATAAAGGTCTGTTGACACTTAACGTCTGCGTTTACGTCAACGTCAACATTTGCATCAATTTTAACATTGTGTTAATGGTAATGCAAATGTTGACGCAGAGAATGGGCTTGAACCTATTCTCACCATTCATTCAATACAAAACTTTGACGTTGACGTTAAGTGTAAACAGAGCTTAACCATAGGCACCATGATAAACTTGAATGTTGACGGAAACGCAAACGTTACGTGTGAACAGAGCTTAAGGAGTGACTATTCCCACGCTAGAGCGAAGCTATGTCGTATCTCGCACTTCTACACTCAATCACCTCTCATTTATTTATGTGATATACCTCAGTGTTTTGACATAAGTTGAAGTCGTAACATGTGATCCAAACCCAGGCGGTGGGGATCAAATATTCATCTCTACTTCAGTGTAGGATATTGCCCTTTTTATGATATGGTGATTACTATGTTCAGTGCAATGCTTTATTTGCAAATGAATTCCCGTTTCCGAGGCTGTTTGTCGTCAATAAACTCGAACCTTCTGCGTTTATATGCACATATGTAATAACTACATCCTTTCGGTTGATGGGGTTTTTCCTTGAACCTTGTATCCTTCTGTGTTTGCTTTGTGAGTTTCTTCGAGTCCAAAAGATGCTTTTGTTGTTAACTGAAGAGGTATTCCTTCAGGTGAACGTTGACGTCATTAACTTTTTTTCTTGGATAAATATGGCGTTAACCTCCCAAATGATGATTCTGAAAAGACAGAAGATGAAAATAATTTTAGACTTGCTGTTCGGATAGAATCATATGACATGGCAGAATGCGTATAATTTTATTACACCTTCATATTTATCACATTGTTGTTGGGAGAAACCTCTGCAATTGGTACCGCAAAAAGTCACTTGGTGCATCATTACGTGAAATGAGATACAAAAAAATGATAATTTTATGGGTTGTCTGCATTATACAAAAGAAGTTTGGTACAGGGTTTTTTGCGGGTAAAACGGTAGAGATTTATCTTTAAAAATGATAAACCCGGCTCGTACAAGGTGGTTGGTTGACCTAAGGGTCCGTTTACACATAGCGTTTGCGACACCACTGCGAGATCGCCTCCAAATCAAACGTGAGAATTCTGTCCTGTACTGTTACACCAAGCATCAGCGATTGTCACTTGGAAATTACTTTGCAACCCATTCGGAGCGATGTCACAGCGACGTCGCAGATGCTTCGCTGTCACTAGATGTAAATGGGCTCTAAGGATCTATTCACACCGAACGAGAGCGTAAGTGTGAGTGGCAACACTAGCGTTACTGCTTGGAATGGTCACATAGTTTTGAATCGGTGTCATTCACACCGTAGCATTGCTGGTCTACCATTTTCAGAACCCCCGCCTCCCTTGTAATTAGCCCCCTCCCCATGGGAGGGGGGCTTTTGAAAATGTTACACCGGTAGAGTTACCGCTAGCAGCATTCCTAATGTCAAAATTCAAATGGATCCAAACCCATTCCAAGCGGCTTGACATGATAACGTAGGACTCACGAGGTGATGATAGATGATTTGATTATTCACACATTTAGACATAATGGAAACTAATGCAGAAAAAAAAACGTGCTGACCAATTGTACTATCTTTGTGCGTGATATTAAATGAAGTAGTGAATACAGATCTATTATTTAAATTTTAGTCAGTGTTGAAAAACAGCTGGACGTATTGAAGGAGAAGGTCAACCTTATATACACTGATCGTGTCATAAAACACACGTTAACAGTGGCGGATCCAAAGGGGGCGTGGGCCGACAGCCCCCCCCCCCGCCAAGGACCAACATTTATTTAATTTCATAGGGATTTTCAGAAAATATATTCAGGTAGGCGCCCCCCGGCTAAGGGTTGGTGCCCGCTCCTAGGAGAAGTTCTGGATCCACCCCTGCGTTATATCTTGGTTTCGATCTAGACAACATCTGTAACATCTCAATTGATCAGGACACTCCGATACTTGTTTATATCATCAGGCTAACAAACCTTGGTGGTATCAGGTATATATCTAATCAATACATGATTTAAAATGAGATACGCTATTCGTCGTATCGATAGCACAAAAGATTACCCATCAATATTGCGCAGATTAAATGCTTTCGTATCTGTTAACAAATCTCTGACTAGCAAAACTTAAACTAAATTACATAGATATCTGACAAATGAGAAGATGGGAGATAGATTTACAAGTCAAGTATCTGAATCGGAGAGTTATACCAAAATCAGGGTTTATTATGAAGCCGATACAAAGTGGTTCATACGTTTAGAGCCCACACTGTGTCACACACTCAGTTGTGGGTTCGAGTCCCACCAATGTTTTCATTTCTACGCGTCAAAAAGACTCAGCTGCAATGCTGGCCACCAAGAGACCAGGAGGTGTCATACCAAAGGTGCATCTCAGGAATCCACTATGTGCAAGTGGTGTAGCATGCAAGTGAGAAATCCACCTTCGTATTGCATATTTTAACAAGAAAGTCTTCCAGTGTGAACGCAAGAGGCCTACCGCCCGCCACGTAGGAAGTGCACGCTCTGCTGTTCTGTCCCGGGGCGGGGGTACCCCATCCTGACCTGGCCGGAGTGGGGGGGGGTTCCCCATACCCGGTACCCCAACCCCCGCCCCGGTGTGAACAGACTGAAAACATTACCTTCCCCATCCTTCAGATGTGGTCGGAAAAGATATACCGAAATTCAACTAATTACTGGGAGGAATACAGCATACTGGAAACACGTTTTGTGACGAAAAGAAATCGAGTTGCTTAGATCTACACCATCACACGTTCTTAAAATTTTTGGAGGACATGAGTCCTTTTTTGTAGGGCCACTGGTACCCCCCCCCCCCGTTTTGGAGTTCTAGTGATGTCCACGCTGGGTTTCAAAGCCCATGTTTTGCCCCCCGTTAAATTGGACTTCTGGTGATGTCCACCCTGGGTTTCAAAGCCCATGTTTTGGATGCCTTACAGTATAATTGTATGTGATCATTGGAAGCTCAACTCGAAACAAACTGTATCCGCAATCTGTCGTCTCATATTAAACGTTACCTTGTTAATGTGATCCCCGCTTTCTGTGGAAACTGAAACCGAAGCGTCGTGTTGCAGAAGAGTAAGGGGAACCATGGGATTTGAGTTTTCCCTAAATGAATTCTGTAGAATCTATAGATATTGTGTACAAAGAGTATTCAAACCTGCAATATCTTGTGTGAGACACCAGCATACTACCACAGCGCGAGGAAGGCAGAGAGAATCTTTAAATTGACCCTAATTTATACTTCAGTGATTCATAAGATCTCTCTGAATTCACTGGATTTCTGTTCCATTTAGGGAAAACTCTATTAACATCCTCACACAATTGTGTCTTAATTATCCACTATTAACTCAATGAAGGTCGACCAGTTCTATCCGTATGTAAGTAACTAGAGGAAGTCGAGGTAGCGAGAACGCTGCGTTCCATATTATACTGTCCTATTCAATTGTGCCTCAAGCTGCACAAGTGCGGCCTATCAGTACGGGAATCAGGCTCTAACATAATTATGGCTTCTAGTAAACCAGCTTAATAATCAGCTTACTCTATTACCTACACCTTACACACTCTGTATGTGACTTAATACAGCTTATAGTAGTGTTCAACAATTAGTAGTAGTAGCAGTTCAAGATTGGATCCTACGTCTTGATTTAAAGTTAATTTTGCTTCATTTGGTCTATTCATTTTTACAGGTGCGGGATCAGTTTGAAGCGGTTATCAATCAATGAATCAATATGTAGAAGTACGATCAACTCCGTTTGGACTGAGATCGTAGCTGAAGTTGGTGTATTTCTGTAATAATTGAGTTTTGGACGATAGGCTAAACTGACAGATCTGTCAGATCTGACAGAAATAAAATGCCATTTTAAAGAATAATTAATATTTATAATTTAAATACAAGGGTTATTTAATATTTCCAGCACTTGCTAGATTGTGGATACATTGTCCAACAATAAACACAAACCACAGCCAGGAGTAGAAATCCACTCAAAGATCTGTCAGATCTGACAGTCTGTCAGAAATGCCTATCGTGATAAACTAGAATGTCCATACGAACCACACTTCACCTTTGCTTTAAAATACAACAAAATAAAGACTTGTGTTGTGCAATACACTTCGAAAAGGCGTAATATTTCATTTGTGTGACTTATACCAAAAACATCATTTCTCAGTGTTTTTCCTGTGTGTGTTACTACGATCTCTATTTGAGGAATTTTGGTCAAAAAAGCTCTGCCAAAATACAAGTTTCAAGGATTCACTTCTGGAAATTTTCTCTGCTTTTCAATTCCCTGCAAGATACTGAGAACACTCGAAAGCAGTGGTCTCCACAAGTTTTTGCAGTAATTTTGTTTTCATTGTTTGTTGATGCTCACTAATTGCCGATGCTTCAGAGTGATTGGTGTTCTTACTGACATGATCTACACCCCCAACCCCCCAAGCTCCCCCTACCTCCCTATCCCCAGCATTCCCTCTGGATATTGTACAAAGCTCAGATGCTACATCTGACATTGCATTCAGAGCTCCAGGAAAAAAACCTTGATACTGGATACTTTAAATCCGCTTTCGAAATAAAAAGCATTCAATCTACTGTAAAATAGTTCACAAAAGGGATTCAAACAGCATTGCCTCAAACAGTAAATTCACTTTCCCCACAAAGTAAAATGGAATATTTCTTTCTTAGATCAGCTTCTCAAGACTGGGATGCGACAACATGGTAAGGTAGATCAGGGATTACATTTTTCAAACATATTACCGCATAAATTCCACTTATTTTTGAAAGTTTCAACTAGAAATTGATGTTGCTGAAGAAAGTGTTGACTTTTTTTACCCAGAGTTGCCATTAACCTCTTGAAGTGGTTTGAATCACTGGACACGATTTTGTGTGCATTTCTAAAGAAAACTGTGCATTTCGAAAGAAAAATCATTCCATGTTCCACAAAAAGATTTGCTCTTTGTTTTTTGGGGCTACAACGATAACCGACAAGAAAGTCGAAGGCCAACCATCTGTACCCTTATCCAATGACACAATGGCACGGGGGGGGGGGGAGGTTGGAGTCCAGTCCTTCCTGACCTGGTACTTTTCAAAGGGTGGGGAGAGGGAGGCTATCCCATGATGCAATGGGCACGGAAGCCTGTCTGTAAACAGACAAACATGACTGAAAATATTACCTTCCCGCAAACTGCGTATGTACGAGAGGTAATAAACGTTGTTCAATCCCTTACTCGAAACACTCGGCAATATCACCCAGACGAATGGGACACCAATGCTGTTTGATGTTTCCATATTTGTCGCTGCATCAGAGTGGGTGTTTAATATCCATATAATGGTGCACATTTCATCCTTATTGATTCCCAGGAACTTGGATGTGGTCTTTACCCCCCAGATTCCCGTGATAATATTGCGTGTGTTATGCCATGAAATTGATATTTCTAAATGCCACGGAAGTTTAAAGTTTTTACATTTGTTACGTTACTAAAATCAAGCGAATAAACGAATTGAAAAGAGTTAAACCCTTTGATATTGCGATCTATTTTCGTCTTATTCAGTCCAATATCTTTCGGGTCTTTCGATTCCAAAGGTGAAAGAAAACGCGGAAAGAAAATGGTTTTCACTTTTTTAGCAGAGCTGTTGTAAACAGCTGGGTTATTTAAATGGAAATATTTTTTGGTGAAATCTCCAAGATTCTCACAAGATTTGGGAATTTAGGGAATTCTGATTGGT
>JBCAUG010472768.1:6300-30214 GCA_038406175.1 Haplosyllis leylae
CCCCCCCCCCCCCCCCCCCCCCCCCCCCCCCCCCCCCCCCCCCCCCCCACCCCCCCCCCTCCCCCCCCTCCCCCCCACCCCACCCCCCGGGATAGGACAGCAGAGTGAGCACTTGCTATGCGCCGGCCGGTATGCCTCTTGCGTTTACGCAAGAGGACTTTCTTGTTCTCAATACTAATTTTGACACTGGTGTGGAACAAAATTCCTGTATTTCCAAATTATTAAATTTACTAAATTTGTGATGATAATTTGTACCAGGAGATTTCCACTTTCCATTTACTTTCGAGCCAATTTCTGTTCTAGGTTTATCGCTCAGCGCTGGAATTAGAAACGACACCAATATTTGCCGCTCATGAAACTTATGGTGGAGGAGGATATGTTGCAGAGCTGAAAAGCACGCGAAATAAGTCCGAACTGTTTTTGGATTACTGGGAGGATAACTACTGGATTGACCGTTATACCAGAGCAGTAATAGTTGAACTGAACACGTTTCACCCACCTACTCATCTGTTTTCAGCGACATCTATTGTTTTCGAAGCACATCCATCCGGAGCGTTCACACCTTTCGTGCAGATTCTCACATCCAAGCTGTATTTTTATTCAGATCCAGCAGAGTTAACGTCAATTGCTTTTGAAATTAATTTTGTGATTTTTACAATCGGAATGACTATTCGGGAACTGTGGAAAGGATGTAAAAAGGGAAAGAAATACTTAGACGACCCATGGAATATTATAGAACTTGCCATCAATGGCTTATCGTATGCTGTAATTATTCTGTACTTTAAGAGGATATTTTTGATCAACCGTACATTGCGTAGATACAAAACTGGTAAATGTCGCAATGTATTTGTGAGCTTCTACCCAGCCCTTTTGGCCGATCATGGATTACAGTATGTAATGGCCGCTCTGATTACGTTTGCTAGTATACGGTACGTTCGATTCCTAAATCTGAACAAAAGAGTGCTGGTTATCTCAATGGCCATCAGATCGGCTTTCTCGACCGTCCTGACTTACGCATTCTTGTTAACAGCAGCAATCGTCATGTTCTCGGCGGCAGGTAACATTTTTTGTGTTTGCTAATTTTTCTGGAGGGTCGGCAGAGAAAGCACACTCCTTCATACGATTACCAGGTACTTAAATATTTTAAGTCTATATGTTGAGGCAGAAAAACTAAAACGCACGAGGATTTTTCCTTTCAGGTGTTCTAGTTTTGGGTCCATTTTGTGCGGAGATGAGATCACCAATTGAAGCTGTCGTCTCTATCTTTCATCTAATCCTCCTGGAGTCGCAGTTTGAGTTGGATGAATGTGCTTCGTTTGACATTACCAGAATCAAAGGTAAATTAGGAAAGTGTTTCCGTAAGGTCCTGAATTTAAGGATACTTGATCATGATTTTGCAACACGGGATGTGCGTCAAGTAAAGCTTCTATTTTGAGTCTGAAATCCAAGCAGCACAACTGACTTTGTTCTCAGGTCCCATCTACGTTATGACAGTAGGATTTTCAATGGTCATGATTGGTGTTCCGTTATTGCAAGCTATACTGGACTCTGCATTAGTTACCACCAGGCATAATCATGAGCGGATTCAAGACGAGTACGACATATTGGACTTCATACATAACCGATTGAAATTTTGGGCGAAAAAATATTAGAATAATTAATGAGGAGTTAGCAATGTTGGCATCTGTATTTTTGGTAACTGATCCCACATACTTACACACATATAACAAATATACAAAGCAATTTGAGTGTGCAATTGAGGATTAAAGTCAGATGTCAACCATGTATTTATTTAGTTAAGGGTCCCAGACATCTGGTGACTTCGTAATGATTTGTAATTTCAAAAATGAAAAGTTGAACTGCTTTTCTTTTGTAGTTGATGTTCACTTTTAGATACGCAAAATTAAATCCGTTCGTTTCTTTCAAAAACAAATGTAAGAAACTGTCAAGACAATACATTTTAATCCGTACTTAAGATTTCAACATTACACTTTAAATATGTACCAGCATTCACATGTAAATCTTCAACTATCGTACAAAATATATAGAAACTTCTCTACATGGATGTTACATTGGTTATATTTCATAAATAAATAATAAAATGTCATTGCTAGAAACTCTACATAACATTTACATAGACTCTGTGTGCATAAATCTACTCAATGAGTGAATATACGAATAATCTCTGGAAAAGTAAAACTGAACTTGTGCTTTAAGTAGATCTCATTATGCACACAAAGTACATTATATTTGTCTAGTGAAAATATGTACAACAATAAAGACAGGCTGTGTACAGCAAAAGCAAGCTTTTTGTAACAAATGTAAAAATCTGAAAGGTATACTCAACAAATAAGAGTGCAAAAACCAAGATTTCTGCTTTTGCTTGATTATATAATTTCTTTCCAAAGAAAAGTATCAAACGGTTAGAAGTTGAACTGAACAGTATTTAATGCTGATCATTTATGACACACATTAAAGTCCTACACACCATTCTATTGTACTATCATACAACACATATTCGGTTAGCCAAAATTAATTTCTAAATATTACACATACGTGTATCATTTACCAATATGAACAGGTTACGATTTATATTTTGAGTAAGGTAAGGACAATCCATAAAATCCTTAAAGAAAGATAATTTGGATATTTCAAAGAATCATGCTTCATAATAATCCGTGCTTTATTTTTAAAAAAATTCTTTTTTTTCAGACGTTTGAAATAACATATGAAATAATTGGATAATTCACCTGCGACACACTTTCGGATAGTCGTATCATTATCTTGTAGGTGGCCAAGTTTTGAAATTTACACAACGCTAAATAGTGGTACACTTTATTGTTACTACACTTACTGCAGGATTTAGAGTGCGAACAAAACACATTTTCGATTGACGGTAAAAACGAAATTGTCAATACAGTGTAGGTTATCTGAACTGAAACTGAAATGGAAAGGTCCGAGTAAAGTTATGACGCTACTTTGTTAATTTAGGATGTCTATAACACTTATTTTATTCATTTTCACGCTAATTTGATCTATTCACAGCTATTCTAAATATTATGGAGTTATGTACAGGGATATCTGAGGGAAATGACGATCTATTGCAGCAATATTATTAACGGCAAATAAAGAAATGAAAGACGGGCCGTCCGCTGGTTGGTACTAAAACATCATATCTTTGGTATGTAACATTAATTTTTCGGATATTCCAATGTGTACAGATGTCTAAATTTAGTCTTAAGAAAACTTAGAGGCAGTTTTTATTTGTCTCCTAAACTTGCCATTAATTACTGAGGAAGCGATTGATAGCAGGTAAGGATGAAAACCTTTGGTTCTAGAATTCCGCCAATTTACGACAATTGATAGTAATTATGTACAACGTATTTGCAGTAACACAATCGAATATTTACAAGAAATGTTCCAGATTTATTTAACAAAATAACCAATTGTAAATTAGAAATTTTGCAAAGTTAAACATTTGAAAATAAGATTTATCACAATACCACAAACACTGGGGAGTATGTTTAGGGTCTCGTTAAAATGGTCTTTGAAAGCGACATAGCAATCTTAAAATTTCAGTGGTAGGAAATTTTGGTAATCAGATGGCAGACATTCATGCAGTTGTAATTATTTCACATTGTCACTAATTCAGACGCTCAGGGATTATTAATTAACATTAAGGATATCGCGCACAGTGTCACAAACAGTTTTTATTAAGTTTCATCTGGAATATATGTATGCGTGTATTCGGGTTCAGTTTTGGCCACGCTGAGCAAGCAGCTGTGGCTTTGTCCTAATCAGGTGAACACAAGCACCTCAACGTCAGAGGCATGGCAAGTTCCATTTAATATGTTTTTAACTTTTGTTTTTCGCAAAAGACGTTCAGTGTTGTCTTGCGTAGACTGTCGTTGTAGCGATCTTCATTGTTTGTGCTGTTGTCAATGGCTACCCTGACTGGCGAAGATATATCTCTTGAAATCTCTGGGACTGAACATCAAATGAGTACAGTTAGTGCTTTCACACATTCATAAAGAGGTAGAAAGTTTCGACAGATTTTTTGGTCTGTCTCCAGAGGCCGGCTACATTATATTCCTTCGGATTAAACTCATCCTTTCCCAGTGAGTAGGTTTTATTTTGTCATTAAGCTTATGTGACTGGTTCACACGGCTTCATTTTGAGTGTCATTTGCACTGTAGGTTCATTAAAATGTGTGCATGGATATAACTCAGTTGTCTTCACTGTAAATGGGCGATGGGTTACAGTTTCTACCGTTTTCAGTGACAGGTGTTTACAAGTTAGAGATATCAATTTCTTGTGGATGATCCGCAAAATCGGATCGTGAACAACTGATTAGCACCGGCAGTACATTTGTGGTATACACTTTTTGACTCTGCTCCAGCTTCAATTTCCATCCTGGTCATGAATTTCGTTCCACAGCCACAACAGGAAGAAACACGTGTCCAATGCTAACCAAGTTATTCACAATGCTAAACTAGGTCTATCTCCAGAACCCTGACTGCACATTTTTTAACATTTCTTGCACCCACATTTCCTTATGACTGGCATGTCATAAATGAAGTTACTGCCGTCTCTGCAGAAGAGCCGCACCTTACGAGTCTTTATCTTTTTAGGCTGACAGCAGTAGTTGCCACACGAACCCTCACAACGCCTGTGTTTCACTTTGTTTCTTGATCTACAGCCACTCTTGGGATCCACGTAGATCTGTCGATACTCGATTCCTTGGCAGGTCGGAGCTAAAAGAGAATTATAAAGCATTAAAAATCTGGATCTTGACCTGCTTTGATATATTTTAATGATTTTAAAAGACATGGTATCAAAAGGAAGATGGTGCAGTGGTAACATTTAATGAATCTGCAAAGGTGCAATTGCTATGAGATTCGCGTTGAGTACATTTAGAAGTATTTGAAATATTATTCATGGACGTGTTATAAAGTCAGCCACTATAATGGGCATGGACAGTGTGCAAAATATACATTGGTCGCCAAATAAGAACAGACATGCAAACGATTTAACCCGCAGAGGCTAACTACACAAGAGAACAGTAACAAATAAGTGAACAAAACAGTGTATGGAAAGGATATTACAAGTGTCACCACAAGAGCATTTCCAGAAGTAGATTGTTCAAAAGCGACAGTGTAACGAGGACCATTACATAAATGTGTAAGAAACATTAAATTTAGCCTTGAAATTTTCAACATTGCAGCAAATTAGAGCCATACGTCGTCAACAAAGAGTGATTCTGGAAAAGTTCTTGGGACTTTGGGAATTAAAAATCTCGTTGTTAGTTGGTTTCTGGGATTATTTAAAAGTTTTTGGGCAGTCATGATAAAATTGATTTGAAGTCAGATTTTCAAAGGACTTGACGTGAAAATTACCAAAGTAGTTTCACAAATGCTCATTGTCCTTAAAACATGGACATTCAAATCCCAAAATTTTCATTTATCTACCAAAATGACCAATTCAGAACCATCAGCGTGCCAGTGTAGTCTAATCTCTAATGACGAAATGTTTGAAGGATGGGCATCATTCTTCTGGAAAAGGTAACCTTTTCATAGGAGCGGAAAGCCTATGAAAACTTACCGACTAAAAGTGAACCTTACAACTGTCTTAAAAGTGAACCTTACAACTGTCTTAAACACTGTAGTGTATGATGCAGAAGTCCCTGCAGTTGGGCTGGCTTTTTTTCGAAAAGTATGTCCCCAGTTTTCAATTGATTGACAAGCCCGTTAAGGATTATTAGTTAAAAAGTTGTCCGTTTGAAAACAAAGTTTGTGAAGGGAAAGTTATGTTAAAAAACAGAAGTTAATCCCTGCAAGTAATTAATATTTCATTCGACCCCACAAGCTTCATGTACTTTTAGTCCGTAACCCAGTCACTGTGGTATTTTCCACCGATTTGTTCTTGTAGTTTGCTGTTAACATTACTCAAAACATTTTCAACAGAAATATAACCAGCTACCGAAGGTGTATGAGTGAGATGCATTTTTGTGATAGTGTGAGCTTGCACAAACAAAAAAATACTTCTGCATCATAGTAAAAGACGATTCTCTATTCACCAGAGTGATGAAAGCAGGTGTGAACAAATCAACCCAAGTTATATCAAGTCCAAATAGTATATTTTCATTTCCAACTACAATTTTGTGGAAGAAAATCAAATACGTTTCCGTTGTAGTTGAATGAATTTTCCTTGATATAACTTCGGTTCTCTTGTGATGATTTGTGCTGTACCAATGCTTATATTTGTATTCGGTTGAACCTGCCTGTGTCTATTCGATCATATCGATTGACTATAACTCTTGTTTGTGGCTCATTTTGCTGTTCATTCTCTGTACCATACATAGTATGGCTCTCAGAAGAGGTATCGGGATAGGAAGGAGTAGATAAATTATCCTCTGCAAAAAATATAAGGGTTACAAAACACATCCACGTTACATATAGACGATCAGTTTAGTTAAAACGTGGTAAAAAGTACGACATCGTTAACAATCTAAAGACTGAAGCGAATATGAAGCGATATTTTACTTGTATCTAAATAATTTTAAAAGAAGAAACTAACTATGGCTAATGGCACATTCAATATGATGGATTATGTTTTTGTGAGGAAGGGTTAACATTCACTTGGATAGCATTTTTGTTTTGTAGAGAAATAATCTTTCGTTGGGTTATCGCTGTTTTTCCTATAAATATTACGAAAATATAGCAACCGGAACGATAAGGCACACAAACAACGAAGTGGAAATAAACCAAAATTAATTTGCGGCCTATTTACTATTATTGTAGTAAACTTAAATTATGTCTACATACCAACATCGCACATTGGTCCTGAATACCCTCGCCGACATTCACACTTGTAGCTCATTCCTTTCTGAGCCTGGAAGAAAAGTTTTGTAAGAAAAAAATCGCTAGATAAAAGGTTAGTTTACATTATGTATCACGCATTATGTAATTGGATCTTTTAGATTACAGGACTTCAAACGTGTCCATGTCAGTTGAATTTTACAAGTGAACTCTTGATGTCGGCAAGTATGCAGTACCTTGCATTTTCCATATTTGCACATATGTGCTTCACACGGATCGGTGTCGTCGTGGGTTGGGCATCCTGGTGTAATTTTGTACTGATTGTTCGTTGTTGAAGAGAAATCCATCATTCTACCGTTGACATAAACTTTCCTGAAGCAACCTGTGACAGAATGTTATTAAGCTACCTGTAGACGGTCATGGCATTCAAGTCAACAATTTCACAGAAGTACTGTTACTAAAAGTTATCGTCTGCAAAAGTGAACCCTTAGGCATCAAAGGGAGGTACAGGATATGAAAAGGCAATATGAATGCATTTCAGACCTTAAAAGAGGAGGACCGTTGACTGATCTAACCACAAAGTAGAGGACCAAAAGTGTCTCAGATACATACGTCAAGGATACAAAGCATTTGAATGTTTTGGTTATCATTTAAAAATATACAACGACCAGATATTTGATTACCATACCTCCGAAGCTCTCTGTGTGTCTGATGTGCCACTTCCTGTAGGCTGAATCCTTCAGATCTGGAGGAACGCCACCGAAATAGAGTGGGTCTGACACCTCAAGTCTTTCTCTGTCACCTTCATTGATGATGGTCTGTGAGACGCCACCATCGATTCTAATGGTGAAGTTTTTACCCACCATCAGAAACTCAACAGTGTGAAATTCTCCGTCATTTACGGTTTCATAACTAAAATGAACATAACATTCTACATCCTTGGAAAAGTAAATCGATACTCATTTGGGAACTTAGAGCTATCAATTGTCTCAGAAGATGCCTTGCTTATTCCTTGGTCTGCGAAAATATTCGGCAGGTTTCTAATGTATCAAGTCATATACCTGAACATAGTAGATACTGGGTAGTTTCCTATGTCATAACTGACTCGGATTCTTCCCCTGAAGATTTCAGCAGCAGCATGTTGATCGTAACCTTCGTACATAATTATACCTGCAACACGTCAACAAATGTACTTATCAGTGCCTAGTCATGGGCGTGGGAGATCTATTGTAATATTACATGACAGTCAAATATTGCAGATGTAAGCCGAGCCGGAGTGGCTCAGACGGTTAGCGCGCTGTGCTGTGACATGCTCGATCATGGGCTCGAGTCCCACCAATGCTTGTAAGTGCAAGTATGTGAATCAAAAAGGCTCAGCTGCCATGTTGGACACCTAGAGGCCAGCAGGTGTTGAACCAGAGGTGAATCTGAGGAGCCCATTACATGCAGGCAACACAACATGTAAGCAAGGAATCTACCCGGGCTTTGAAACCGAGTAGAGATCACCAGAAGTCCAAAAGAGGGAGTCAGTGGCCCCACAAAAAGGAGTTCTGTCCTCTAAATTTTTTTCAAAAAAAAAAAAAAAATTACAGATGTAATGTTTCGTCCTTACTGGACGCAATGGAGTACCTTGATTTTGTTTTGTTGCAAATACTATAGTGACGTTGGCTCCAGGTGAATTGTTCAGGTTCGGCACGCGGATGTACGAGTCATCATTGTTGAAGCTCAGTGTGGTCAGTTTTTCGCACTTCTTTCCGTCGAACCCTATGGGAAAGTTCATGGTGTATAATGTACATAATGAATCATGCGATGATTATGTTGTGAAAATTCCTTAGAATTGGATGTCACACAATATGTTTTTAAACTGTTTTTGATCAAGTTTTGATAGCATAAGCATACCTGGGGCACATTTGCAGATGTATTCGCTGGATCCTGGAGGTTGGAAGCAAATTCCTCCATTCTTGCAGTCATGTTCCTGACACACGGATGAACTCGGATAGTGCATGGGCGATACTGGTGCTATTTCGCAGTAACTGCACAAATGGAAAATGGTTTTATACTGAGGTAATAAGTAGAAACGTAGATTTTATGTTTGTAATGCTGTTTTGGTTTCCTGCCAGAGTTTTATTAGCTGTTTTCAATTGATTGATCCCGCCAAAGATGCCAATTTGGGACACTCACGTTCCTGAGTAGCCTCTTGGACACAGACATCTGTAGGAGTTGAGTCCGTCTTCACAATCCGCTCCATTCTGACATATGTGGTTCTCGCAGTCGTCTTGGTTCACACTGCAGTTCTTACCGGAGTAACCGTTTGGACACTCGCACCTACGAGACGGAAAAATTAGTTTAAACGAAGTCCTGATTTCCAGTGTCAATGATAGTTTGCGACACAAATTTGAGCGGGTAATAATCTGAAGATAAAATGGTATGTTGTTTCTTTGTACCTGTAATCCCATTCCAGGTCTACACATTGGGCTCCATTCACGCAAGGGTTGTAATCAACACAGAAGTTTATTCTGTTCTCACAGAATGTACCTATTTGTAATGAAAAATCTTAATATAGTGCGAAGTGTGAACAGGGGTTAACCAGTTTGGAGATGCCATGTTTCTTGGCCTCAACCAACCCAATTTCTGGAACCTAAACACCACATGACTTGGGAAGTGTTGAGTTACCACAGGCGATTTTTATGTTGGAAAATATTATAAGTTTGAAACTGTCTTTTAGTTTACCTGTGTACCCAACGGGGCAGATGCAGGAATACATGTCCACCAAGTCGTTGCATGTGGCGTTGTTCTGACAGGCATGTCCGGCACAGTCATCAATGTTCGTTTCACATCTATCGCCTTCAAATCCAGATCTACATACACAGCTACACAAAAGAGAGTACAGTTAAGAATTACTGGGTAGTTCCATGTTAATTAAATAGACAGCCCTCCGGTGGGAGGCACATGCATAATATTCGCCACCTGCCAATCGTCTCCACTGTGTCACGTAGTTTTCGACTTTGGTAAAAAAGATTAAATGGACTGCATTATTTGGACAAAAATTAGTTCCTGTTTGTATTAAAATTAAATGACGTTGTTACAGGTTTTGTCGGAAGTAATTTTTTTTGTTGTTGGCCGGCTTCACCTTTGTCGCATCCAGTAAATGGATCGTTTAATTTATGTTATTTAAAACTGAGGGGCTGTTGGTTTAGGGTCGTTACCTGATGCGACCGAACTTATCCAGCACAGTGCAGGCGCCACCGTTTAGACATGGATCTCCGAAACACGCGTCAATTTCTTCCTCGCAATGTTCACCGTGGAACCCAGGGGTACACCGACACTTGTATTCTTTGAAACCCGTCAGCTCACACGTTCCGCCATTTCGGCACGGGTATGTGTAACATATGTTACATTTGGAGAGGATCGCATGGTTTCCTCCGTCATCTGTTAAGTAATTATTGGGAAGTTAAGACGATTGTGACTGACTAACTATTTCGATCTCATTAATAAAAAAGAGAAGGTTTGCTGACTTAAATATATAATTTAATAAATTTTATCTCACCTTCGCACTGGAACATAGTGGACGGTGATGTGAGGATGAGATTGTTGACCATTTTGCTCGGACCTGCGCACGCTGCTATACCTGGTTCCTTGTAATCGTTCTTTATCCAGTCAGATAACCATTTGAGATTACAATCGCAGTACAGAGGATTACCCCCGAGCGCTCTGCAATGATAAATGTTGCAATGATAAATTGCTGGAAGTTTAAAGCTTGCAGACAGAATGATTTTTTTGCTTATAATGATCATCAGTAAAAGAGTTTGACAGTCTTTGACCAAAGATTAAAAAAAAACAACTCAGTGGGCGTGAGCTCATTTGACTTATTAGTATTCGTTACTTAATATTTTATGAATGAATACTAAGTTCTAAATACTGGACTTAGCATTCCTAAATGAATATTGAGTAACCAATACTGTGTATTTGTTTACATATTTCCTATGACAATAGATGAAACAAATTTAATTGAAATAAGTATGTCCAAAAGGAAAGTTTGGTGAATCTTTAAAAGCTGTAACCAATTTCAGTGTAAAATAAGGTCTTTGGATTTTTCGGACCAAAGTAGCAGGAGACACAATCGGAAGTTTTGACAACTCATTACCGACCACGCACAAAGTACAAGGGAAAGTAATGTTTTCAGTCGTGTTTGTCTGTCTGTTTTTAAAACAGTCTTTTCAGAAGGGTCCCTCAGGCACGTTCAGGTAGGGACCCCTTTCAAACCGCATCCTCACCAGACAGGAGTAAAAGGGCCGGGGTCAGGGGGGTCGGTATTGCCTCGTAATGTTGACTTGATGATAATGTGTAAGTGATGGATAAATAGACTAAAGAAGATAAACGACGGAATGGTGAAAGTGATATTAGATTTTCAGATACTTACATATGTGACAATTTGGTCAGGTCCTTCAGGGAACCATATGGTATTGAAGACAAGTCATTACCATGCAGTGACCTGAAACGAAGGCAAGGCATGAACATACCGCCGGAATCCTAAATGTGAAAAGTAATTGAAAATTATATTAAAATTTACTCACAATATGCGCAAATTCTTTAAATTTGCGAAGGTGTTTGGTTGAATGCATTGCAGTCTGTTGTAACTGAGTATTCTGAAATAGAAAAACATTAGGTTTAATCAAAACAACTCAATGTTGTGAATATTGGCAAGAATGTGCAAAAGTACTTGGCATTGTCGACACAAATTTTAAATAGAATTCAAGGATATGACTTGGGCCAAGTTGGGGAAAGCCAACATTAAAGTGCTTTGTAAAAGCCAATGTGTAACAACCGCTTCGTCAAAATAAACAGAATGTCAGCATCCCAGAAACACGGAATGTTTAGATCCTGATCAACATCAGAGAACGTTGTGCCGCTTCCTAGAAGTGGTTTGTAACAACATGGAAGGGAACGGTACCTTGGGGAGTAATTGCGTTTAGACTACTTATATACAGCATTCAACTTGCCACATATAAGGTAAACAAAAATCTGATGGGTAACTGGTAAAATATAACCACATGCCCTTGTATCTCTTCTCGCTTTTCCTTTCTTTTGTTTTTGATGATAAAGTATTACAGGTCAAGAAGCGTAATTCAGTCAACGGCACTTGTGGATACGGATACCATTGTTTGCCAAACTACAGAAAATAATGTATTTTTGCAGGATATCTTCACATTTCTTTTTTTGCGAAAAATGTACTCACAAAGTCTGGAGCTGGGTCTGATTTGCAAATGCCAGGTCCGGCAAAGAAACGATCTTATTATTGCTGAAGTCTCTGCAATTAAATTTAAAAGTTGCCCAAGGTTAAATGTTTTTCAACCATTTTCTGTTAATAAAAATAAACTTCGTTTCTGTTTTATTACTCGTTCAGTATTGCGTTTTCGGTTTTCACTTACATGCTAGTTAATTTCGTCAGTCTGAATAAGTTTCTTGGTAAAGTTTCGATGTCATTACCATCCAGATACCTAGACAGAAGAAGACTAGCTAAATCAATCATTTAGACGGCTAATTAAACTGTTGTCGACGTATATTTCTCCTGAGAGATAAGTGTAGTTTATTCGACTTCACTTTGTGTATACAACTGACAATCATGCTTTTACGTTACGGCGCCTTTTAGACAAAAACTTCTTCAATTAACTAGTGGTATAGATGATAATTTTAATCTGCAGCAAAAAAAAATTATTTATTACTGTAAAAATGACGATATGACGCCAGAACAACTTTTATTTGTAGATAATAGAAGTATTCACTTACAAGGCTGTTGTGTCGAGCGGTATTCGTTCGGGCATATCTTTGAGACCTTTGTTGGAGCACCTTACTTCGGTTCCACGACATTCGCATTCAGGCGGACAGTAAGCGCGAGGGTCGCAGCTGTTCTCGTCACCTGCACCTTAAACAATTGTAGCATTTACTTTCTCGTCGGCAGTATCATAGTCCCCTTTCTACTGGGACGTGTAACTGATTATTTACAGACTGAGTATAAGAGGAATTTTTTAAGTAATCTGTGTAGTATTCTAAAAACATTTCCATTGGAAGATTTAGATTTTCAACACCACAATAGCAACTATGTACAAACGCATGGAAATGAAGTGACCAAGGTTGAAGCAATTGGATTGCAGTATGGGACACAGTATGGGATCCCTTTACTAAGATATATTTGGTGCCATTGCCATAATCAGGCTGACCGATATTGCATTCATTAATAAAAATATATTACCTACAGTTCAACCAATAAAACCAAAAAGAAATTACGAAAGGAAAGTACAATTTCTACATGAAGACAGAAGATCTACACAAGACAACACTGAGATATGAAAGGGAAGACCTACTGCCGTCTGGACAAGACTTATCGGCAGGGAGAGCTGGAGGCGGGATCACCACAGCGGAATCACAGGCCCAGTCCACCGCTAGTAGAATCGATCGGTAAAATACCAGAACGTGCGTAGTTAGTAAGTTTGACGGATTAAGTTACATAAGGAATTATTCGTTTGTCTCAAATAGCCCAGGTCCACGTGATTGAAATAAGATCCAAAATCCTCTGAGCGTATTCGTCACCGATGTCTTCAAATGAATTGAAGGGTTGGCCCATCCGTGTTAGTACAAATCATGTTCATGCAAAATAGCACAAATTTTATTCTCAAGCAACGGATCATGTAAAATTACAGAAAGCATTCTCGATTGGATAGAAATATGCTTGTGTCCTTTCTTTCAGAGTGGCTATGCTCTTTACATGATTAATTAATATAGAGTATATGAGGCAACATATTTCGAAAAAGCTATTGTTAAGCATACATATACATACCCAGACCATCAGGAGAACAGCATTTAGGAGCACTAGGATGGCACCCGACCTCATTGTTTTGAGCTGAAGCAAAAAGTACGATCCAAAAACCAACTCAAATCATATGCGCAAAATCAGATACTGACTTCACCATTTCAATTTACAATATTGAATATGGAAGCATTGAAATGGTATAGCCTTAAAATATAATTGAAAAATGATTTTTCTAAGAGTGTTAACTCTGTGCTATGAAAGTTAATTGGCATCAACTTGTTAAAAATGACAAATGAAGGGAAAGCTTCCCTTTACCGCACAGAGTGGACAGAATTGGAAACCACAATATATTGTGCATTATTATCTAGCATAATTGGAATAAAGTAGAAAACAATTATATACACAGTTTTAGAATTGCAGTTGGTATGTTCAGTTTAAGAAAAACTTAACACGTAATTAATTGTCAATAATTCTTACTTTCGCATTTGAAATCAGTTGATTTGAGGTCTTGAATTGGCATGTCCTTCAAGAAAGATGGAGCGATACATCGAGGGTTGCCAGTCACCAGATTCTTCTTTCTCAGCCACTCAGATAACCAGCCCAAGTGACAGTTGCAGTTGAACGGATTCGACAGAAGATTTCTGCACAGTGAGTTATTTTCATTTACACATGTTCATTACTGTAATTATATTTGACATTTAAACTGATATATGCTTTATCTGGAATCTGACTTACAATGTAGAGAGATACTTCAGTCTCTCAAAGCTGCCAGGTTGAATGCATCGTATTCGATTGTCATACAGAGATCTGAAATCAAAGTTTAAAGCGTATTTTGCATCATAATGCAATTAAAACGGGTAAGAATCACTAAAAGTATGTTCCAAATTAGACCATTTCGCTTTGCTATAGTTTTGTACAGAACGAGTAAAACAATGTTCACTTACAAAAGCCTTAATGCGGACAATCCGGTGAATGTGTTGTTGTTGATACAGGTGATCTGGTTGGTCCTCAGCATTCTGCACAAGAAAAAGTCCGGTTTTAAAATAGCAGTTTGCGCCATAGGTAGTATATAATATAAATGGAACCGTTAGTGAAAATTGTGCTTGAACCGAACAAATTTTAAATGAAACAACGTGGCTTACAATGTTTTTAGGTTCATCAGTCCTTGAAACATGGCACCTCGAAGTCCAGTAAGACTATTCTCTGTCAGTGTTCTGCAAAATCCAATTAATTTTTTTTCAGAAAAATTACTGTAACTCGTTTTGTTCATTTCATATTTCTAATTCTTGTGAAAACATAATTTTTCAAATTTGTTAACTTACAGTTCTTCGAGATGAGAGGCTCCTTCAAAGGCTCTGTCCTCAACAACGTTGATGTCATTGTTTCGTAGATCTCTGAAATTTATTAGTGAAAATTTGACACCATTTATTAGTCTCAAGTCTTAGCAGTGCGACATCTGGTGCTGGGTCTTTTGTAGCACATTGTGAAGAAAGAACCTGTGGGAAAGGATGTCTGCAACTATGGTTATTACAAGACTCCTCAGTTCACAAGTTTTTGTTTGTCAGAGAAAGTCACCGAAAAGGGAAAACTGGAAAGGTTTATTTTTGCAGGCTTGTTGTGGGAGAATAATGAATCATCAAAATATCTATTCCCTGTGGAACTGACATCTGACCTAATTGTAGCTAATACGTCAATACAAAAAATAAAAAACCCAACAAAATTCCATCAACTACCTATCTCTTCAAAAAATATGGAAAAGCTTTAGTTGCTACACAGTCAATGGTAGTTATCTGTGATCATCTCGTATAACTGGTAGTGACAGCATAGTATATTGATGTCCCACTGCAGTACTCAACCCTAAACCTTAGAAGCTCTATTTTCCCACTTGATGCTTCACAGATGAACATTAAGTTCAATTGTTTGATAGCACCTTAGACTCAATCTCCTCATCTCCAGCAAATATTTGAAATTTTAAAACAAATTGAACTCAGATTGCCTGGTCTTGTTTATAAACAAGCTGAAAAACTACATTTGCCTGGATTGGAATCTAAAAGGTCAGACTATGACTGCGTCCAGGAATATTATTACATAATGAACAAGGTTTCTAATAGAGGGATTCGGTGCATTTGTATATGTCATGATTACACAAGGAGTGTGATCCTATCATTTTAGCTCGTACCTCGTAGTTTTTCCAATAAAGCTCTCACTAATACCCTTGAGGAAGTCATAAACACTTCTTGGAGGTTGAAAAAGGCTTCTGAAGTTAGTCATCAAAGTAGCAAGTAAGAACATTTGCCTTTGGTAAGGTAAACAAGGATATATCTACGGAAGGAATACGGACAAGTCTACTTCAATACAATTGAACAGTTGGATTTCTTGCGGGAGGTATCTGTTCGCACACTTCATCGTGCACCTAGCTGCACCCTGTCATTAGTGTACGCTCTGCTGTACAGAGATCAAAACCAATCTAAGTACCCAATGGGTTATACCATAGTGATATTACCATTCCCTCTGGTGCTCATATCAGAGTGAAAGCTTGTTGAAAGTAACGTTTTCCGTCAGTGAGTTGCTTCTTATTTCTCTGTGAAAACCATAAACAACAATCGCTTATTTTGTTAATGCTGCTTCAGTATCTAAATTTAAATGTTCAAAATGATGGGTTTGGTCATAATGTCAGAGTGCTCGGAATAACCTTCAAAACAATATTCAATAGAGTAAATGGCAATTGTGATATCAAAGTAAATAGTTCTGAAGAAGATTCCAAAGCTTAAAATTCTTGGTGTGCAGGAATCTGATGCCACAGATGGCGAAGTTTGTTTTGAGTTGGATCAATAGGAATGGCTATCGGCGATTGGTTTCGGAGGATATTTTCACGTTTATATCAACTGGTATTTCTTCACTGAGGTCATTTGTCGTTATTTTGGAAATCAAACACATACCTTAGGTCAGTTCTAATAGATACAAGCTTAAAGGAACTTGTTTGTTTGCAATCGTTAGCTAAGGAGCGGGATTCCACGGCGTAGAACGTGGTGCCAAACCATCAGGTGTGTTTATATTCGACCAGATGTGATTGAGAATCATAGCCAACCTATATCTTCGAACTGAAAGATGCGATGGGTTCAAATACCTTCAGACCAGTCCGACTGACACACGTACCCCTGACACCTAGTCTAAATACTCCTACTTGAGGGCCACTTGGATAGGGAACACCTGGGAATTAACCAGGAGGATTTGTTTCATACTCGAATTCGATGAATGAGTAATCGGCACATAACTTAGGCTGCTTAACTAGTTACCTTCCTCTTTAGCTACTTTGTTCCTCTGCGTAACTTATTAGATACTAAGTGAAGACGGTATTGCAAGTATGTGGTGTTGTAGTATTCTACCCAATTTAGAAATTGTATTTTGGTAATTACTTCATGGAAGGTATCACTATGGCGTCTAAACGTGGATAAAAATACATACATCAGGTACTCTACCTGGAGAACAAAATGACATCATTAACAAGTTGTCAGAAGTGAGATATCCACGAGCAGGTACAGCACTGCATGCTTATATTAGTACTGTAATGTAAACACCCTTCATCTTTCCATACATTCCACACATCTCATTTATTCACCTCAAGTTATTTTCTGTGTAACTTACAGTTTCTGGAGATTAACCAGGTTCCTGAATACTCCGGTGTTCGGTATCACCCTGATGTCATTGTCGCTTAGCTTCCTGAAATGGAACAAAAAGAAGTGTGAGGGACATCTCTGTGCCGAAGAATAAATGACGTACCCGAAACCTGGGGTTCAATATGACCTCACAAAATTAGCTGTGATTCAAATTTGAAGTTCCAAGTTCTCCATCAGAAGTTTTCATTTGGGAGGGAGAGGGGGTAAACCATACCATTTGGGAGGGAGAGGGGGTAAACCATACCATTCTAATCTGAAATCCAAGTTGCTCATGAAAAGTTTTTACTGGAGGGTGGGGGTTAAACCGTCTAATTCACAAGATGAATATTCGAGGGATGAAGCAATAATTTTATGCATTCCATTTTCGTAGTCACTTGAGCTGCCTTGTTGTCAGCCTCCATTAGCAAACGTCACAATGTCAAGCCAGTAACAAAAATATTCATGATGAACGTCAAGAAAAAGTTGTGGGAACACGACGAAGCCTTTGCCTAGGCTAATGTATTAAGTGTTTGACAACATCACCAGACTAACTACGGAAAAGCAAGTGCATCTCCCTCAATCATATTAGACAGAAGCGCTGCTTTTAATCTGCCAGGGTCAAGAAGCATATTGACATCAATTGCGCTCAAAGTAGGGGACAAGTGAGTTGTGGAATATTTCAACGGGAGTTGCTTGTCCATTTCCCACAAAGCTTCGGAGCTGCATCTGGTCGAATGGCCACCCATCTGGGGAACGTGATGAGTTGTCATATCTAATAACATATCGTGCTTCATAATGTGTTTACCAACTAATGGATCCACATTCTGCACTTGGAAGCAAGTTTCGCACAATGAGCATTGATTCTGTTATAGTTCATGACTATTGGAATTTGTTTTGGCAGGAATGTCTGTGGATCCCATTGTTTACAGTTAGAAGCTCCAAACTATACGATCTACCAAACCGTTCAGATTTGTGGAGATAAATTGTACCTTTCACGTTCAGACGAGACACCGTTAAATAAACTAAGCATTTCCTAACTTTGTGAAATAAATAATTACAGTGAAAACACTGATTTTGATGGAAATGAATTGATTCCGATAGTATATTGACGTTTTCACACGCAATCAATTCCGTAGATAAATATGACCATTTTTACTCTTAGATTTTTAAAATCAGCGTTTTATTGATATTTTGACAGGCGCAGTTTACTTTTCAGAGTAAAAGATAATGTTTACTTACAGCTCCCTGGTATAGGCTGGAATATCAGCAGGTATTTGTTTAAGTTTACGTCCGGAACAGTCAACCACGGATCCGTCGCAGACGCACGACTGCGGACACTGTCGGTCTGCCGTGCATTGCCCAGCGTTACGATTCCTCCCGTCGTCGTCAACGCCTGATACACAGAAAAACAAGAATTGTTGAGAGAGAATGCTGCTAACCCGATCAAATTTTGCACAAAGGACATTCATCCTAACAAATAGAAGCCAAATTGGGTGCGACAGCTTGCTCGAGTGCCTCAGGTGAAACATAGATATTGGAGACTCCGAGTGGTGATGTCTTCAAAGAAGCCATCGAAATAAGTGAAGAAAATCCATTTTAAATCAACATCATGAATATATTAGTTAATGTTCATATTTCAGGACGTTCCAAATATTTAATAGAGGCTTTCTGCATATGGATTAGAATTGGATCACGAACATTCCTTCCGCCATCCATAAATGTGGCACCTTTACAGAAGGAACGGATCGCTTGTCTTTTCTGGAGAGTTTTCCACTCACCGAAGGGACATTAACATGAATCTGGGTGATGGATTCCGTGATAAGTCTGGAATTGAGACAAGAAAAGTGGAGCTACGATGTGACATGGGTATTTTTACAGAACCAATTGTGTATCTTCACAGGCGAGATGAATTGAGGTCTAGATTGCTACTTCTTCCAAATTCCCTCCATTGATAGCCAACTGAATATCTGGCAAATTGGTCGGTGGCAGCTGTGAAACGCAACTGTTGAATGTATTTCTTTAAGAGGTTTAAAGTTTGAGTTGGTCTGTGGGGAAAGTGACTTTAAGAATAGCTTCATTTCCATACTTGAGCCTATGCCATTGGACTTAAACATGTTCTTCATTTGTAAGCGGTATCAGTTGTGGCCTTCTGAGTTTAATTGCAGACTCCTTTTTAAGATAAATGTATCCTTTGTGCTACAAATTGGTATGGCAAGCATTTGCTTTCAGTGAAGGGATAAGAAGCGTCGAAATTCAGTTTTTGTAAAAAAAAGTAAAAGTTTACTTTGATTATTTTGTTTAAAACAACTACGTGTGTCAAAATGATTGGATTTTGGAGACCACTTTGGACTTAAAGCGTCACAATTTTGTCTTAAGAATTAATCTGAATCGTAAACGAATGATTATATTCTCTAACAAGATCCTCGGAAAGATTAAAAGTTTTGTGGATCGATACGTGTCCTGGCGGAAGGCTTAATTTGGTTGCTAATGAATTAACAGGACATTCGGAGGTACTTTGAATGGCTCACTTTGGTGGAGCGACCCGGATGACCAATTTACTTACAAATGTCATGACCAGTAGGAAATTCCAGCTCTGAAAGATTAGGGGGTCGCTAAATGCAGCGCATAGCGGTAAATTGATGAAGATGGTAAGTGACAAGAGGCCAGCCGCAATGAATTTAGATGCTGAAACTAATGAATACCTGTCCCCTTGATATTCGGTCTTTTGGTCCGGCAGCCATCTGAGAACATCTGTTTAAATTAAAGGTTCTCTAAGTCTAATAGAACGGATGGACACAACTGAGAAACCAATCTGAATTCTACCGTTCAATCGCAGTCCGATCGAATGGGCAATTCTGCTTCATTAGTCCCTATCGTATTGCGAACCGCAGGTCAGACATCAGCTTGGAAGAGTGAATACACCTACTTTTTAAGTCAAAAAATTTCGTCTATGGGACATCTTCATTTTTCAGCAGCTATTTTAGATTTTAATGAAACCGCGATAGTAAATTGTGTGCCCACAGAAATTGGCAGAACTAATTAAAGATGAACAGCAGAGACAAAAGCCAAGATGATTGACTTCAATGAACAGCTTTGTTGTTTGTTAGACCTTCAATACTGGTGGAACCAAAAGAATTCATGGAAATAGAATTCAATTTCTAGTCAAGGGCTTCTGTCTGTTGAATTTCAGTCAATTTTAGGTTATGAATAATTGCTGGCCTTTATCATTGAATGAATACCAGTATGGTCGTGCAAACTTGATAGTGCCTTTCTGAATGATTTCAAAATATTTACGGCCAAGAAAAGTCATAAATTCTTCAAGTCATTGTGTGATGACAAAATACAACTACTTGTGACTTTAAGTGGTTAAATATACAAAATGATGCCCTCAGTTTACTAAATGATAGACATTGTCATGAATCCCAGCTATTTTCCTATCTTTTAATCACGGAAATTACAAAGCTATCGAGATCTGAATGATGTATAACGAGTTCATGTCATGCAAATATTGTTTTTAGTTGGCAACGTTTCTTCGTAGTGTTGATTTAGCTAAATTAGAGAACAAATACGGATAGATTACTTACGTCCAGTCTACTTTATAACACTAAACAATTTAGTGAAATCGCTTGCAAGTAAGTACTTTTAAAGCGATGTGTACTGTACTCTGGTAATGGTCGATTATCTTAAGTTCTGGTTTTCATGCATTTGTACATATCTAGACTAAGAGGTTTTCTCAACACAGCTTTTATGTGGTAGCGCTGCATGTAATGATCTGAATTCACTACGTTGTCTGTAATCTTTTTAATGCTTTTCAGCTTTTCCAACACCAATAACGTCGATTCATTCCCAGATGGTTTGCTTTTGTACAAATTTCTGTCTTTATGAAAGCACGGGACTTTATAATTTTGCACTCCAAGATTTGTTTATACCTCTTGTAATCACGTACTACCACATCAATAACATGTCTAACTTCATGTATGGACTTAAAACTGTTTGAAGAAAGCAGACAAACCCAAACAAATTTGGACAATTTGACAGAAAGTGTAATATTTAGAGAGTGATGACAGTGTGTGCCGAACACTCCAGACGGAGGAGCGGGACATGAGGAAGAGGTTTTGACGCTTGGGAAAATGTATTTGCACCACTTTAAGGAAATGGAAGTCCGCACCATTGTCATCATGCTCGGGCAAAGCTGGTTTTCTGAAGTTATATTGTTACGTAAATAACTTGGTTAAAACAAGAGATACCCATTTAATAGTGGAGTATCTATTGTTTGGAAAAAAACAATTGTAGAAACAAAACAACACTTCTAAATGACGTTACCCTTACACTTGAACTTGGAGTCTCTAATTTGACCGATCTTTTTGCGTTGCATACGTCTTGGTCCCTCGCACCTCGCTCCACTTGTCTCTATGGGATGACTGTGCAGATACTCAGACAACCAACGTAAGTGACAATCACACACGAATGGATTTCTTGCCAAATGCCTGAAATATAAACAAAACAGACTTCCATTAACACTGCGAGGTAATACGACCACGTCCCCCGTACCTATTCCACTAGTTGTGGGAGGTGGGGGGAGGGGGATTCAACCCGGGACCATAGACCACCTGATCCCATGGCCTTACCCCATTTCCCCCAGACCATAATATGCAATATATTTTAGCGTTCACGCAATATTTATATTTCTGCTAATAATTTGGTTATGTCTCGAAACGATAACAGTTTTCATCTGTGTGATTAAAATAGACGTAAATGGATATTTTTTGATTGAAAGAAGAAATAGGATATGAAATTGTAGCATGGTTTCAGTGGATCAGTGTTAGTCCGCAAGTAAAGTATGTTTGTTCTGTGCAGGGGATCTTCCCTTTTCAACATCTTGAAAAGGTTTCTCTTGAAACCATTAATCACCCTCATTGGTTTCTTATGATTGAAAGAAGTAGGCAAATAGAGTTAACAGTCTAGATTAGGGGCTTTCCGCTTTCGGGATGTTTTTGCCAATAAATCAATTCCTGATTTACGATGGAGACAAATTGCTCAGAAATGTCAATTGATGGACTCAGCCTTCCTTCATAGTTCTGACTGAAGGCCAAATCCTATGAATTGTTACACTCCGGACTTGGCTGACAAATTGAGTAAATACACCGTTATGGTGTGCAATTAATTATGGGAATCCCCAAATACGACCAATGCAGTTAACACACAGAAAGACTCAAGAAAACTTGGCATAAAAGGGAAAGCATTGTAGCCGTTCTTGATGGCCTTCAATGCAATTTTGTCAGAGGTTCAGCCCTTAGATCTTTTCCTTTGGATACCCAGCTGAGAAAACACGATAAGGGGATTGCTTCATTGTCACTCTGAAGTTCCATCTTATTCATTCCCCTCTCATTGACTCTGTCAGTTCCGGCTTCAAGATGTCAAAATTTGCTTCAAAAGACCTGAATGTAAATCTAGCGTGTTAAATTAGATGTCTCTTGAAATTTACTTGCGAAGAGCATAATTTAGTTGGTTAACGTCATCAGAGTAGATTTACTGATACAGTTTTTTCCGTTGATAAAGTCTTTGTCCACTCCATGGCTTGCTGAGCTTGTCAGTGGTAATGTTTGTAAACTTTATCGCCATTCTGTATGTATTTCACATTCATCGTCTGCACATTTTTACCGATAATCGTTTTCTGATCATGTCCTTTCGGAAAATGGAACGATATTTTAACCATTTCTTTGGAAAAAAATTCAAGTATACATGCATTTCGTTCCAATCAACTGTACTTTATTCCAGTTTTAGCGTTCCCTAGAAATTCAGCATTTGCATTTGTGAGACTGCACGAAGCTAATTTCTGTGTTGAATTGTGACAAGCGTTACGCCGCAGTGTCCAATTAAAAGTGATGTGAGAAAAGGATTAGTCGACTTTCTTGGCACTTCTGCTTTTAAAACGTTATTATTGGCCATTTGAAGGCACTTGAAGAAAGTTCATTCAGAGGTAACACTTGTTAAACTGTGTAACAGTTCTTTTGATGCCACTAATTTTGTCAATTTAGTTGTCCCCTTATCGGGCTTGGCAGATTTCAAAATATTTGGTTCATATTTGGGCAATTTTTCCTTCAAGTGTCATCGTTCAAAAGAAAACATTGGTGGAAATTGCCAACACCTTTCGCTTGGTTCAACTGAAGTACTTAACCCCCATCTCAACAATGAACGAACCAGCCAAATGTGTCGAATTCAAGCATATCAACACGACAAATTACTTTGTGGAACCGATCCTGCTGTTTCGGCGTTCGTTCAAGCTGTTATACCATTTTTGAACATCAGCCAAATTTAGCGACATCCCAAGAAATATGTTTTGCACTTAAAAATTTTACCGGGTAATGTGATATTTTATAATTAAAAATGTTTTTTTATTTGTTGATTCAGAATGTTTCATATTAGGAATGCTATTTCCTTGTGAAAGGATTTCAATTTGGTCAACAATCTTGCTGGTACGACAAATATGTTTCGAACTAAGGCATGTTTCTGGTAAGGAATTGTGACGTTCTATTTAGGATGGGAAGGCATGCTCATAGATATAAATAGAACACGTGTGTGAAAAAACAGAGATAGCTGACTGCTACATTCCAGCTGTGTATCTGGCTGTG
>JBCAUG010472769.1:0-14339 GCA_038406175.1 Haplosyllis leylae
GTTATTGATAGTTCAAGGTTTAAGCTGCAGAGGTCAGCAGCTTTACCAGGAGCATGTTGCAGCTTCAGCAAAAGAAAAGAGCATGCAGCAGCCCTGGGCAGTTGATGTGTGTACAGCTTAGAGAGAACTTGTACTTAGGATAGTGTGCTGAGGAAATAAAACTTTTAAAATTGAACAACAACTAGTTTCTTGCTTTTCACACAGATTTATTAAATTTAATTCTGAATAGACTCTGGAATCGGATATAACACACACAACTGTGAAAACTTTACCTTACCGTCGTACTACGTACGCGGACGGTAACAACGTACAAATGACCAGTTCACTTAATTCCACGTTTTGCTTTTGTCAGGTTTCTTTGTAAATTTAACTGAGACAAAACCAATCGACCTTTCCAGAGAAAACGCTGAATTTGCGGGCTGCGCAAAACGAAAAATGATGGTATTAGTGTTTTTCCAAAATGAATTTCACTGAATTCAACGAATCATGACAAAATCCAAAAATGGTATGGTTACCAGAGGTATTGCCCAGCTAGCGACAGACATTACCATTCATAGAATGTGCATTTCCATTACTATACCTCTGGTGTGTGCCCCAGAGGGTAACCATACTACTTTTGGATTTTGCCTTGATTCACTGAATTCAGCGAAAGTGACAATATTTGTGTCTTTATGCTTGTAATTGTATGTAAATTTTATAATGATAAAACAATTCGGGTTTAAAGATAATATTTGGAAGAAATCCTGGAAAGGTATTCATGCTGTTAGTTAGTTTTAAATTCAGTGTAACTATTCTGTGTAATGTCCATAAAGCCGTGATAATGATGTACAACGCCCTGGAAATACTAACTAAACTGAAGTCCTGCCAAAGGTGTTAATTCGCTGTATATATTTTTAGACGAATGCGGAAGGCTGAATTCAGGGGAAATCGCACTTTTGTTTTGAAGTTCCGAACAAATGATAAACTGTCTCAAAATAGCATTTCAGGGAGTTCAAACACATGCAGAACATGAAAACACACAATTAACTCCTGGAATCCATAAATAATATCAGCGAATCTGCGCGACATAGGATCCGCATTACTGTGTCATGTGTTTGACTTCGTTGCTGCTTGAAAAAGTATGTGGCAAAGGCGCCCAGCTGCCACAGGTGTAACATACTGAGGTGAATCTGAGGAGTTAATCACACAGTTTACAAAGCATGCAAGCAAAGGATTCCATCCTGGCTTTAAAACTCAGGCCAAAAATCACCAGAGGATATCAGTGGCGTTAATGCCTTCCAAAATGTATTCTAAAAAGTCTGTAGTTATTTTGCGAACTCAACCAAATCGTGTTCTTACTCAAATGGATTTCTTCTTCTAAAATACATTCTGTGACAGCACTAGTTAAAATTTAAGATGAGTCAACGTGAATTTTTAGACACCATTGAATCGTGAAAATATTCGGAGAGACACGATCCATGAAACGAAATGGTGCGCAAACTTTCCCTTGTTGCGCATAATCAAATACATGCAGCGTAGAAATTCAACGCGGAAGTAAAAGTACCTACGTACTTCGGAAGATTTTGATGAGATTGATGAAAGTGAAACAGGATCTCTACATTATGTAAAGATAACGGAGACGATGGCGATGTAGTTCGAATTGTCTATTTACGATGTAATAAACCGTGAAGTGTGTGTGATATTGTGTGTCGCACTTCATTTTGTGATCTTGAGCGAGTTTCAGCAAAACCAATAGATTGTGATAAGTATTTGTGCGGACACTTGGGTTTATTCACACTGCACGAGAACGGAGCTGGGACAGGGAGCGGGGTGGGGTGGGGGGGTTGTTTGTTCACACTGCAGCCGTGGGGAACAGGAAAATATACTACCCAGTACCAGACATAGTGGTAAAATGGGTTGCAATCCTATAGGTCCCCTTTCCCTGTCAATGTTCTGGAGCAGTGTGAACAGTTCTGCATAATATATTATTACCCATTTGAGTTTTTCCTGTTTGATATATTTACTAAATTAGCTGAATTCTACAAAGCTAAAATTGTGTAAAAACATTGATGTTGTGATAAAAGTAGTTTTAATAACTCTCTGTCCCGACAGAAAGAAATTGGACTCTTTTGTAAAACTGTGATCATCATTGAGGATTTTTCTTTTTGCTGAATTCACTGAAAAATCTAAATGGGAAAAACTCGATTGTTCCTGGTCCCTGTCCCTGTTCTGCTCCCCTCCCCGTGAATAAGCCACAAGAGCCAGCATACGATCCCCCTTCACTCCTGGATATTTTCTTCATTCACCGAGGTAGAGGTTATTTCATAACTAAATTTAGAACTAAGCATTTTGAAATGCAGTTGAGCAGTTGTTTGTTTTGAAACTACTTGAATATAGTTTTATGGTATGCATTGAAAGCAGTCAATCTTGCATTTTGGCATATTATTATTTGGCATACTCCTGGCGCACAAGATAGCATGTTGGTGAAGTTTCACAGTAGCTGATAAAGAAACTTGGGAAATAAAGGCAACGAAACATGGAAACATAAAATCTGCAAATCATGCCCTATACTCCGGTCCTCTGCAAGAAGTACAAAGATTTACCATGGCTTAGAAGATACCTAAAGCAAATTTTTATCAATAAAAATCTCTCAATCGAAATGTTCCATGCAAATTAAAAACCTCATGCAACTGTGCATTGACAGTGGTACGAAGTGACCCAAGTTTCCTCAAGGCGTCGTATTTCGTACCATCTTCCACCTCTGCATTTCAGTGAAACAACTTTCCAGCACCTCTCACTCGAACCAAGCACGACTCAGCTCCCATGTATTTTCCTTGTGTACGTAGTTTTTCACGGGTGAATAATTAATAATATACTACTTAGGGTTACTCCCTCCCACGCGCAAACAATTTGTTTACTTAAATTCTAGGGAAGAATTAGTATGGGTTTAACATCTCTGTCTAGTATTGCTGTGGTTTTACCGCCGCTATGGTTGTTACATTTTGCGTTTTGAAGAAGCGCAAACGAACCAGTGCCCGGAACCGCGGTGAGTGGATCTAGATCTAATCGTATCGCTTCCTTATTTCTGTGGATTTACGCAGGTTAAGAGTCAATTCTCAAATACAGTGGTGACATCTGTGGAGAAAGGCGTGCTACTCTTTATCTTTTGATTAATTGACTTCTTAATTGTTTGTCCTCTTCGCCGTATTGGTGTCAAAGTACAGTACAAAAAGCACGCGAAACTGAACAAATTCATGTTGCTGTTAAAACACTAACAGATCCTTTTTTTTCTTTTCAAAATCAACTGAAGCTTAGTTGTTTGTTGAAAAAAAAATACAGCTTTTGACCACTTAGGCAATACATGAAACTTCGGGAAGTTTTTCTATAATTAAGTGAAAAATAATACCGTCAGTCACTGAGAACCGACTGTCCTATCCGATTAGTTTCATTTTTGTAATTGAAAAAAAAAAGAAGAGTAAAATGTATTTGAAACTTGCTTTATTTGTCTTTTCACATTTTACATAAATTTTTTTTCCAGATATGCCTTTCAGGGTCTGTTGACACGTAACGTCATCGTGCCCATGTCCGTTATGGCACGCTCACACTGCATGGAACCAAAACCGGGACCGGGGAATGGGAACAGGAACAATGGGCTTCTATATATTATGCTGCACTGTTCACACTGCACCGAGACAGAGACAGGAACCTGACCCATTGTCTCCTATTGTATTAGTCCCGGTCAAATGCAGTGTGAATAAGCCATTAAAGTCACCATTCAAGATTAACATTGAGTCCATGGTGAAGGTGCCTTTAACGGTAGAATGGGTCCTTCCACCAGTGGTACCGCCCTCTGGTGTGATTGTTTGATGGGCTCTTTCACGTTACGAGCAACACAGACATTTGTCGTCATTAAATATCATAAAGGCTAGTTTACAAGTATCGTCAAAGTCACCATTTTTGTACCGTTTATAAATGGTTTCAATGCAGTCCAATGAAGCTGCTTACACAAAATGTTAAATAGATTAAAGGTGCTGCTCACGCAGACGGTGACTTTGATGGTATGTGTAAACGAACCCTAAAGCCCTGTTCACACCGAGCGTCACGGTCACGTCAATGTTACCATCAACGTAAAAAATGCTACGTTGACGGGCAAATGGGTATGCAACCCATACTGCCTATCACAGTGCCCGTCAAAAAGATCAAGGGTGACGACCGTCAATGTTTCGTAACGGTGACGGGGTCGCTCGCTGTAAACAGACCATAACGGAGCGCAGTTCATCCTTTCGTCGACGTTTGGCACTTTACGATTTATTTATCAAAATGGTAATTTTGGACGTCTTGACAAAAATGAGTTGGAAACAGAGAAAAAATCTGCGATTAAATAGTTTGTCACGTTCAGTGTAAATACGCCTCAAGCTACACGCCAACTCAGGAGAACTTCACAGTCTTCAATTTACAGCATCAACCAATAATATAAGTTCACACATAGCAGATAAAGTACTGGACGAAATAAACATAATACATAAAATAAATGAATAATACTCTCTAACTAAACACTAATAGAATATTCTATATAAAGAAACATTGTAAGAATATGTAACATTGAAAACAAAAACAGAAATTCGGCAAAATGAGCACAATAATTACAATGCAGCTGTCATTAGTAGTTTCCTTATGTACAAAAACAATTACCACATGAAGAAGACCATTCTGTGTAACTTACATTAAAGCCTTGTTCACACGTATCGACACCGAATTTTGGCCCATTAAAGCTTTAACATTGTGTCAATGGTTGACGGGTGGAATGGGTTTGGAACCCATTCTGCCTGAATTTCAGTCCGAATTAGCTAATTGTATACACCTCCATTAGTTGCCATGACGGTGACGGCTTGTTGTCGTTTCGTGTGAACAAGACTTTACTAAGGTGTAACTTAAAGTGTAACAAGAACATAAATCGGATCACTTCGACTTGAAGTGTTCACGTACTTATCTGTGATGGAACAATACTTATTTCTAAGCTCTGTTTACACTTAACGTCTGTGTTTGCCTCAACATCAACATTGGCGTCAAGTTTTGTATTGAGTGAATGGTGATGTAAAGGCACATGCAGAGAATGAGATCAAACCCATTCTCTGTGTCAACATTTGCACCACCATTAACACAATGTTAATGGTGATGCAAACGTTGACGTTGATGCAAATGCAGACGTTAAGTGTGAACAGACCATTAACCTGCATAGGTTCGTTCTGTGGGAAAACTACTGCAGAATCAACTACACCGAACGTTAAGCAACGTAGAAAGTAAGACACTGCGGTACAAAATAAAACGTACACAACGTACTGTACATATGTTGAAAACCACATCTGATTCATAGCAGGAACATTCTCCGTATGCCCTTCAACAAGGCTGTAATATTCACATACACGAAAACGGATACCGATTCGCATCCCTATCCAGACGGATTCCCTCCAGATTGATCCATGGCTACAGTTGTACTATGTGCAAATATTATTTTTCGGGCTAGTAACAAGGAATCTAATTGGTCTAGAGCTCGGTAATAATACAGTATATTACCGGGTCAGGTAGCCTATCCGTTAATAATTGAAGTGTATATTACCGGATCCGTTAATAATCATCTTACCCAGTAATAATCACCTCAATTATTAACGGATGGACTCAGTAATATACAGTTTGGATCCAAACAGAAAAATAATATAACAGATATTTCCAGTTTTGCTCGTTAAATATACAGCTTTAGGACCACCTCAGTGTTGCAAAATTTTTCAACACTTCGGTGGTCCTAAAACTGTATATTAACGAGCAAAAGTGGAAATATTTGCCGTATATTTACACTGGGTACAAAAGCAGACAGATCCCCGTCCCTAAATAGCTACTGCACCAATTTTCCCATTTTCGAGACAGGGAACCGAATCCATCTCCGTGTATGTGAATTAGTAATAACAGCTAAGCGCACATGTGTAGAAAAGGTGAAGGCGTTTTGCCTTTGAAACACAAGACGTTATGTTCATAATGCTGTTGTTACATTGAGAAGTAAGCACAAATAATTAAGAAATAAGCACAAACAAACGAACAACAAGGTAAATTTGACGAATGGATTCACCGTGCACAAATCTCACAGATGAGAAATAATGACAAGTAGATTTAATGCCCAAAGTGCAAATGAAGCACAATCAGCATTTACAAACGTTGTTTTTTTACTGTCATGAACTACATATAAGCATTTTCAACCTGCTACATCATAACTCTCTCTTCAGTTTGAAACGTACTACGACGCAAAACGCAGCGGGTAGGTTTTACTCTCAGTAAACGCGACATGAGATTAACAAATTTCAGCAGTTGTTTTTCGGCCTTCGTCTATGCCAAGACAATTGTTTTGACCAACATGAAGAATCAATTTCATTCATTTTTTTTCACAGTGCAGGCCCATTGCTTCTGGCCAGTGATAAAAATATCACAGGGTCTTACGAGATACCAGACTTTTTTCTTAGAACCAATGTTGTACATTAACAATTATCTTTTAATTAACTACTGCGACACGTGTAGGAATTGCGCTCTTTAAATTTTCAATCATACTACACAGTATTATTTACTACTAAATTAATAACTCTAAAGTCGGAAGACTATTGGCTGGGCGGTATCAAACTTTCATCCAATGAACGACTGCGGTGAAAACAACAACGTTGTGATCAAATCACCATGACAACAAAGATTTAATTCGTCAAAATAAGATCAAATTCTAAGAGTAACTGATACTATTCCTCTTTTTTTTTTAAAACGGAAGGTTCTACTTTTCTAACAATGGGATTTATATGGAATTAGGTCCTGAAGTTGGTGGATTCGTAGTCGCAGATAATAAACCTGATAAGATCAAAGAGACACGTGATAACATCAAAGACCAGCCGATAATCTTCCTACTATTATACACCTGTACAGGTATCATAAATATATGAGTATTTTTTTTACACAGATGTCTTTCCAAGAGTGAACAAGGATTCTTTCAAACATTTAATGCTTCACAAAAATATATCATTACAAAATCTGTGTACTGTCAACTCACTCATAAAATATTGTACTGTATAATCTATTTTCTCAAACATCAATCACTACCATTGAGAATGTATCATTCCTCCTTAACGAGGCAGGAAAAATACTAAATATGTTTGGTAATTATTTATTTATCGCTCAAAAGAAAAAAATATTAAATATGCAAATTTATGCACTTGTTTGACCAGTCAAATTCAAATACTCAATCACTATTAATACTGTCGGAATCTGAGGTTTTCGACTGAGTTTTTTTTCTCCACAAAAACCCGTCCTTTTGTCTAATTTCATTAAATCACTACATGAAAGAATTTCATGGTAAATACCGAACTCCCAAGAAAAACTAAACCCGATTCACTAATTTAACGAATCTTCAAATCAATTGATTCTTTGGGGCATTTTATTGGTGCCCGTTTTCCAGGTGTATTGCTTATATTCTTTATTGTCCCGTTTGCAATACACACATACATGACGTCATCAAACAAATCTGAGGTATTCACCTTATTTTTTTCAGGATGTACAAAATATTCCACATCTTTTCTTGGTTGTGGTGTATCATTTTCTTAAGATATCATTGTCAACTGGGTGTGTTAAATATTTAATATTTTCAAACAACTATTTTAAATATTTTAGAGAATTATTCTCCAAAAGAGACGACAAACTATTTAATGGCGCCATTTTGAGTTAATTTTCATCATGATTCAGACTTGGAAAAGAACTACAGTATTTCATCACACAAAATGAAATACTGTTTACTTTTCCGTCTTTCAAGTTCAAATGACACAAGATTACGACTTATATATTCTTAGTGAACATGTTCCAATGGCCTGTTTACACGTAACGTCAAATCGAAACGTCACTGTCATGCCGTCCGGCGACGTCACCATCAAACTGCATTGTGCCGATGGTGATGGGAACTTTGATCTATTCTGTCCGTCACCGTAGGTACAATGTTAACATTGTGGCGTTACGTGTAAACAGACTATACCGTATTATTACATCGGATTATGTACATGAAATCTTAGTTCAATGAACCAGACTAAATTTCTGAGATACTCAACTTTGACTTGAGGCTTGTTTACACGCAAACGTTTGCATGTGCGTTTGCGTCAAGTTTTGTATTGAGCCAATGGCCACGCAAACGCACACGCAGAGAATGGGTCTGAACCCATTCGCTGCATTTTCCATCAGCACAATGTTAACGTTTTGACGCAGAGGCAGACGCAAACGCTACGTGTAAAAAGAGCTTAATGCATAGGAGTAAACAGATCACTAAAACGCTGAATGTTTGGGACAATGTCCTGTGCAGTGTGACAAATGTTTTGTACCGTTTGAACATGTACTGTTTCTGCCAGAGTTTTAGTCCTCAACTTTATTCGTGCAGACTTGCCAACTTGGTTTTTGATAATGGAACCCAAAAGTAGGATGTTAATATTTTCAATTGAACTTTTGCTAAATATATTTAAATCATTCTGAACAAAGTTGGTATATTTTACGCCTGCAGATTTAATTCTTCACTTACATATTTCAAACCTGATTTACCAGCACATAAAAATATAAACTTTTAACACAAAGTTGCCAAATATGCCAGAATATGGTTGAGGATGAAAAGAAAGAATTTAAATTTCTCATCTGACATCGGTAAGACTTTTCCAGCAAATCTGAGAACCGCGTAACTTACCACTTCCGTTGTTGTTATCAAATACTTCAGTCACATATGGATTAAAAGGATCCTTCTCCCGAACATACAGCCATCCTCCAGGTTCCTCCACGTTGGTTAGTTGTCTCTGGCCTCCAGCTCCACATGGATCACTCACTGGCCATGAAGAACTATCTCCAGTGTAGAAGTTATAGTACATACCACCTTGTGCTGAAAGTGCTACTGAAGCGCCATGCTTTTCAACTACAAATGGCACCACATCTTCACATTGACCCTCCACAATTACCTTTGTTACATTACAAGAAATAGGCCCACTTCTCATATCAACAATACTTCCCCCATTCTCAGAGCAGGTTATCCAGTTGTTTATATTGTTCTTTAACAAAATGTCATTTCCTAATTCCTTCCACAACCCAAAGTCCACACTGCCCGTATCAGATTCAGATGAGGGAGGTGTGGTTGAAATTGGTCTGTCTTGATTGCTTGGTTGGTATGACCAATTTGGATTCGGTGTCAAATAGTTTGATCCAGAAGTAAAAGAAGAAGGATTGTTGTATCTACAAAGGAAGTAGTTAAAATTAGCTCAGGGTAGTTGATGGTACCCGAGTGCTATGTATCAATGCCTGTTAGTTAGATATTAGTCACTAAGCATAAAGAATCATTATCATGATTAAAATTAAATTTCAATCGTAAAATAGGCATACCCACTGGAAGTGAGAAAATCAAGAAATCAGGAAGCCACAGGAAATCAACTAAAGACGGATACCACTTGTGACCTGGGTACCGCAGTGTTCAAGGCAACTTTACTCAGGAATTACTTTGTGATTTAAGTTTTGTCCTGACTGCCAGATACATTGACTGTGCTCGGAAGTACAATTGAAATGTAGATTTCATATAAATCGTTAAGATAAGAACCTGTAACTCCAGACAAGTGTCCATCCTCCTCCAAGTGTTTCCATGTCACAGTAGACATCTATCGTTCTCTTCGTGTCCCTTGTCGTTATCGAATACACTCCACTGGGTGAAGATGGATTGATTTTTAAAATGTCTTTGCAAGATGATGGACCCACTGCAAAAGAAAATGGGTTGTTCAAGATGGGCGGACAAACAACGTAAAAGTATTACTAAATTTTTGTTTTCTTTAATTCATTTATTTTTTGAAAAAGATGAATAGATTTCCTTTGTATCAGTATTCGTGGATGTGTGTCGGGAAAAAAGTCCAACGGAATATGTTTCACACTGGTATTACATTATAAAATTAACCATTGAAAGAATAACTCTCGTGAGAGGAATGGTAGTGATTGGGTCCCTACAAACTCAAAGAACGTTGTAGCAGTTGTAAACATTTAGCAGCAACATGCATGACTCACTCTACCTTCAATAAAAAATATGTGATCAAAACAGCAAAAGAAATTGTAGATTAACCAAAACAGTCTTACCTGTTACGTTGTTGACTATTTTATAAAGTTGGGAAAACTCGTCAATCTGTCCTGTTGAATTTCTTTCCACACCAACTGTGCAGAGTAAACAGTTTGTTCCTCTTGCATATGTTCCGTTTTCTTTGAAATGATACATCTTACATTGTAACAAGGTCATGTTTTGAGGCTTCAGAATCTCTTGTGACAGTGGTGAATTTGGATACAAACATAACGCTGAACACTCGACAGCGTTTGAAACCTTAAGGTAAAGTTCCTTACAGTTCATGTGTAAATTTCCATCTGATACACCGATCATGTTCAATTCCTCAGACATAACAAACCCATCTTGCAGGGCAGCGATAGATCGATGAGTTTTTATCACAATTAAAAGAAAAAGAATAAGATTCAGCCAGAGTTGTTGTAGTTTTGTCATTTTGAACGGCTAAACACTGATAATTACTGTTACCTGTGACGTGACTTCTTCTTGACATGACGCATGTTAATTATTCAAGCCAATATCTTGGGGAATAGAACGAATCAATTTCTTATTAGTTTTAATTTTTAATGACTGTCATCAACGGAAATTGCGTAAAAAGTTCTCTCTCTTCAGACTTTATGATAATAGCGCCCTTAATAGAATATCTTTTATTGAACTGAGACAATACACTAGGAGTAAGCGACATGACTAATTTCCCCACACTCAATCTCTCTTTTTTATATTGAGTTGTACATCTTCCTGTTTCAACCAAAGACGAGGACGTGGTCAAGGTCATCCATTTTAGAGACGATCATTTCTGTTAAAATCCAGCAAAAATCCAAGAAACAAAGGAATTTTCCTTTCTCCACTTAGTGGCACATTCAAACGGCATGGAACAGGGACAGGGACCGAGACAGATACAGAGAATTGGGTCCTAATATATTATACAAGAATGTTCACACTGGTCCTAGACAGGGAAAAGAACCTGATTCATAGTCTTCTATTGTTCCAGTCCTGTTCCCGGTCCCGGTCTCGGTCCCGTGCAGTGTGAATACGCCAATAATAATTTGGAGAGAATTCCCTCGAGGCCAGTGTGATTCATAGTCCCCTCATCCCTTAGCCCAATTAATTCCTTTTCCAATTTTCATGCAGTGCTGCCTTCACTCCAAGACACTTCCACAAGAAGTGTTCAAATCTAAACTACGGTCTAGTTGATAGACGTTTCATGCAAAAAATGAGTTCCGAACAAATTCAATACATGAGAGTTAATTGATTAAATTGCTTTTCAAATTTTAACTTGCTATTACTTCCATTATTTAAGCCAATCAACTTTTCACCATTTCACTCGAAACTATCAAAGTAGCCTAATGTAAGACGTACAATCTCTGCTACAATACAAATATGTTGACAAGTCTTTAATTCTGGGTAAAACAGAGCACAAGATTCTACTCATCTAGTGGGCTACAAATTGGATCGACTTTACTCTCTGTTCAATTCTAAAAGACCTTACACTGCGCTTTATTTCCATGAACAAAATAAAATACGTATTAGTTAAACAACCAGCTGCTGTTGTTTCAGTGCAGATAATTTGTTCGAGTGGCCGTAGGCCTAACCCATCTAACTAATTTAAAAAATGATTGGCACCTTGAGAACCCCTATAGGAAGACTGAAGGACTACAAAATTCACTTTGAGTGGCCTAACCTTTCGTACCTATTCAGGGATTGATTAATGTTCAAGATTTCTGAACACTGTTCAAGTCTATTGCTTGGAGTTGACAGAATATGCAAATTGGCCTTTTAAGTACGCTGGAGTGGCCTCAAAAGTCATTTGGGCGAAGTGAAGACAATGGCAGGGGAGAGCCACTGAGTCACACGGAGTGAGCAGACCAGCACACCCTTCCCTGGTCATAGCTCCTTCGGCCATCAAAGCATACACATCAATGCAGTTAAATTTTCAGAGTTTTGCCCATTTTGGATTAATTTTTTTACTGTCTGGAATTTTCACTGAATACTGTCTGGATACCTGTCTCTTTGTGGCTAAAAGGATTAAGTTCTGTGACTAGTCTTCATGGGAGATTTAATGCCTCAAAATTGGCAGAAAATTGTGTAATGTGAAGAAACTTTCGGATTTAGCTGCTCCAAAAACAAGGTAAAAATTACCAAAATTAATACTAAAAAGTCTTCAAATCAACTCAATTCATGTCTAAATGAACTGCAAATGTTGGATTTAGTATGGTAACTTGTGTCACACATTATATGTATCTCTTTCAGATCAGTTCAAGTATGAAAATGTCACTCAGTGACATGTGTCACTTTTTTTGGTAAGTGCCAGTTCCACATGGCCTCTTATTGTTCTCCCCGTGGAGAACAATGAGAGACCAAGAGGAAATTATCAACATATAACTTCACCTCCTATGAACACACGAAAGGTGATAGAGTTTTTTAAATAGCGATATTTTACTTCTACCTTCGGGAAACTTCACGAAATTTGCCGTACTTCCCTACACTACCGAATGACAGAATCTTAATTTATATTTTTCCAGATGACCATTTTTTAAAAAAAAGAAATTCAATCCGTATCGCGCAATAGATAAACGAAATTATTACATTTTTTTCCAATAATCTCATCTTTTTTTTCAAGTAGTTAGTTCCTACATACAGATCAATAAGCATAATGAAGATAAAGAAAAAGATAAAGATATCTGTGAAAGTCTCAGTGACATTCCCTAGTCAATTAGTCATTAATCAGAACACACAGGTAACCCAAGTTTCCATTAAAATCAATCGTAATCTCTATTTTCTCAAATTTCGCATAGTAAAACTTCTTAAAAGTAGATGTTAAAAAACTCTAAAATATTTGAGTAAATCGAACTCATTCTATTTTTTATTTAGATTCTAATTAAAACTTAAATGTCATTTTGTCTCTCTACGTTTCCCGACCATTAGATTGCACTGAAATTTACCAGTTAACCATTGATCATTGACCAATAGTCAATGAGACCTGTGACATCAATTACGGAAAGAACTACCTTAAGTAAATCCATCCAGCTGGGTTCAACACATTGTTCAGTTGATTTTTCTGTGCGCGACCACAGGGATCATTCACTGGCCATGTACCCTGTCCTTTTGTGTATAGATAGTAATAATGACCAGATGGGGAAAACAGTCCTGCAGCAATAGGATGCTTCTCAAATGTATATGGAACTATGTCCTCACAAAGTCCTTCCACAATCACTTTTGTCACATTACACAAAACTGGTCCCTGTCTCATTTCAACCAGACTTCCACCATTTGGGACACAATATAACCAATTGTTAATGGTATTTTTCATTAAGAATTCACCACCAATTTCCTTCCACAATTCAAATGACATGCTTCCCAATTCTGATTCATCCAAAGGAGCAGTTGTAGAAGTAGGTAGGTTAGTTGGTTGATACTGCCAATTGGGGCTTGGTGATAAATAATTCCTTTGATCATCAAATGACCTAGGAAACATGTACCTAAAGAACAATGAAAAAGAAAAAGATTATTTCATAGAAAACTGTCTAAATGGAAAAGCCATAATTGTATTCTAAAATATAATGTCACACAATGTGAATTGTTTTCTTATTTTTTGAACCTGTAGCTCCAGACAAGTGTCCATCCTCCACCATGTCTTTCCATATCACAATATACATTAAGTATTTCATTTGAAATCTTTGTCTGAATTGTGTACACACCACTTTGAGCAGCAGGATCTTGAAGTTGAATGTGTTTGCATGACTGTAGATACCCTAAAGCCACATATAAAATATTTAGTCAGTTATGTACTATAGATCATTTCTCATTTCAATTACTACTATGTATTTGTTACTATCATGAAGACATAGATCTATTTTCACATATTTAAAAAATATGTAAACAAATAATTTTTTTACATATACACCTATTTCATTACCAACAATGACCTTTCCACCACTGTCAATCTAAAATATTACATTATTTTCTGTTAATTGATTAATTAAAATTTGCTTACTACTGTCATTCTTTGCATCAAATATCTCCATAATGTGAGGGTGTACTTGTTCCTTTTCTCTAATGTACATCCATCCAGCTGGGTTCAACACATTATTCAGTTGATTTTTCTGTGCACGACCACAGGGATCACTCACTGGCCATGTATCCTTTCCTTTTGTGTATAGATAGTAATAATGACCAGATGGGGAAAACAGTCCTGCAGCAATAGGATGCTTCTCAAATGTAT